>JAMQGT020000073.1:95000-143240 GCA_024447675.2 Pterophyllum scalare
TTTAAAAAAAAAAAAACTGAAGATGTCAAAGGAATATAGTCCAAAGATCAGAAGTTGCTGACTTGCAGAAGGTGCACTTAAATGAGTCTGAGAACTGTGCAGTGATGCTGCAGTGAATTCATCTATCAAGTTAGTCAGGAGAGCAGAGTGGTGAGAACAACAAGGCTGCAGTTAGGAAAATAATGATTTCATTGTCATGTGAACCACAATCAAAACATAGTAAATTGAGCCTAAGGCAAAGTCCAAATGCACAAATTCCAACAGGAATAAACAGTCACATCAAATTAATGCACTTAATCCCACACCTCCCTCTTCTTTTCTGCCACTCACGCTAAGTTGTTGCCGGTCAGGTAAAATCAGAAGAACCTTTTAGGTTTCAAAGAAAAAAGAACAAGGATGCAATTTCTGGTAACTGGAAGGACTTTATTATTATAAGAAACACATGAAAAAGAAAGTGCTTCAGTTCCACTGACTGTAGGTCAACGGTAAAAATAATAAAGTTACTGTTATGCGTGACCTGATCTCACTTCTCTAATTTATTCTTAGAGCCGATTGGTTGCTGATGGATTGCTGCACAAATATAAATGCAGAGAACACTGAGGACGGTGGTCGGCAGCTGGTGGTCCTCCTCTTCCCTCACCTCCATCCGTCTGTTGCTTTTACAGTTTTGTTCATTAAGTACAGGTTGAGCTGGGAGTTACCGGCAGCCACGTTTTCAGTTTTGTTTCTATTAGCAGAGTTTTCCAAAACTAGTTTGGGGGAGAAACCTGAATCCATTGTTAGTTGATTCACGGTCTTCTTCCTCTTGTCTGTTTTAGCTGGGGCTCCCATCTCTTGTTTTTTTTCTGTTTCACGTGATCGCACACCTTTAACATCGGGGCATCTTATGTTAGGCTCCTTTGAGACACAGATTTAGGGACCGTTACAGTTCCACTGAGGAATGAACTAAAAATGGCTGCAGGTGACTATGACACGACTCTCCTATTGCTGCAATCACCACTGGAAAAAGCAGACTTTACACTTAAGACAAAAAAGTAAAGTTGGAGGAAGAGTCTGCAGGAACACCCCTCTACAGCAAGTTTAAACTTGTAGAGCGGAAAGTTGAATAAAATACAGGCAATATTTACCAATCTAAATCAAAAAGACATGCATTATAATTCATTTATTTATTTAAAGACACAGGCTAACACAAAACTGAATTTCAATTAAAAAAAAAAACTCTACAGCAGGAAGCAAAAGAAAGATGAACTTCCACTCTGGCTGTCAGGATTTACGGAGCTGCTACAAATCACGCTCATAATGTGTAGGTGATGGCCTTACCTGCCAGGCAGTCAGACACGAGGTGCACATCAGGTGCCTGCAAGGCTCAATCTTCACATCCTTGTCGTTCTCTGCGCAGATCTTACAAAGCTGGAAAGTGGAGCCCATCTCACAGTAGAGCTCGTACTGCTCCTGCACGGAGAAGAACAGAGGGAGACCGCTTAACACCAGCTGCTCGTGTTACTCTGCATGGCTTTATTTATGCATTATTCTCACCAGCAGCAATTTTGTGAATTTAGTGAACATTGCCAAGTCTAGAGCCAACATGTGTACAGGTGAGCACCAAACAAGGCCAGACCTGAGTAACTTTGATGTGGTCCTGTGGAGACGGTTCACACAAGCCTGTTAGGTCTGGGTTCTGTGCGCGGCCATCTGGGAAAAGATCAGCTGGAGAACCACCGCACACAGACACACAAACAAGTCACAAAAACTGGCATTTGTGTGGCGATTTAGCTTCTATAGAGTAACACTAAGAAGCCAAGAGCTTTAAAGGAAAACCAAACCAATACAAAGCAAACAAAAAGCCAGACGCTGCCCTCCTCATTATTAACACAGCAACCTAAACTGACACGTATCCAATACACTGACAGACAATAGTCTCCCTTGACAGCTTACATGAAGTTTAATAGTGCTATAAATGTACAGTATTAATATTAGCTCATTGTCACTGATGATGTGCAACTCACAATCCCTCTCTGTATCCATCGATGAGAGCTTGAAAGAGTGGTTTATTATGGGGGATGGTCTGCAGGATGTTCCCATCAGCGGTCACGTAGCCAATTGCCCACTGGCCCAGCCGAGTGCAGCTCAGTCTGAAGATATAGCTGTGAGAGACGCTCATTTCAACCAGCAGCTACAAACTGCCAAAATATGTTCACTACAGCAGGGATTCTTCCAAAGTATTAAAAGAAAAATGGATTTAGGGATGCCCGTCACTCCAGGACCCGCCTGTGAGGCCTACCTGCCAGGTTTGTGGATGAACCTGTGCAGCCGAGCCTTCACCTCGTCGTAGGTTAGGAAGGCCATGTAGCCAGGGTGCGTAACAGCCAGGCTGTTCCAGTTCCTCAGGAGAGACGACCACGGCTACACGACACAGGCACACAAACACACACAAATTGCATTTATGCTACGTATATATGAGCTGGTTTTTGGGTTGAGTTCACTACAAAAACATCAGAGAGCACAAAACTAGTGAGGGGAATCTGATAGCTGGCAGAACTACAGAAAAACGCCTGTGAGTGGGTCCTCACTGATACAAACAGTGTTGTCTGCTGCTGCAGTTACACAGCGGCGATGCTAGCGGCACTCTGGTGGAACAGCGAGTATTAGACGCTAGTATAAAGACATCAGGACAGCTGAGGTTCAAATGTTTTTCCAAACTCCAAAAAAGCTGAACTTTTAGGTTCTAAAATTAAAAAATTAATGAATAAATAAAATGAATC
Source organism: Pterophyllum scalare (assembly GCA_024447675.2). NCBI lineage: Eukaryota > Metazoa > Chordata > Actinopteri > Cichliformes > Cichlidae > Pterophyllum > Pterophyllum scalare. The sequence goes on from JAMQGT020000073.1 coordinate 97,763, forward strand.
AAAGTGTCCACATGTAAATGTTAATCAAAGCTCAGACTGTGCCATTTTACTGTGAATTACTACACAGAAGCTCTGGATTGTGGTTTCAGACTTACCTGAAAGAGCCTCGTAAAGATGTCAAACTCAAAGACAGATATGTAGTCGTTGCAGGTGAGGTCGATCGTGGATTTGAGGGCCATGGCCTCCAGACCTGAGCTGATGGGGTGAAACTCGTGAAGAGCCTGACGAAATGTCCTCCATGGCACTATGGTCCTGGGGGTGGGGGGAAGAAACGGTTTTTGTGGGACCACGTTTCATGAAATCCTCAAGCCAAGACTGAATCAGGGCTCCGAAGACCGCACTGGGTCCCAACTCCTGACAGATAGCAGGAAATTGAGGCCTCTATTTGCATGAGCTCACCAACAGATAACAGATGGACAGAAAAATGTGAGAATTTGGTGGAAACAACGTGAAACCACAGATCCATCCACAGATCCATCCTGCCATGCATCACCAATAGGCTGCTGGTGATGGTGGGGTGATGGAGTGGGGGATATTTTCTTGGTAAACCTTGGGCCCCTTAGTACCAGCTGAGCATCGTTTACACCCCACAGCCTTTCTGAGTACTGTTGCCGACCGTGTCCCTCACCTAATGACCGCAGTGTTCCCATCTTCTGATGGCTGCTTCCAGCAGGAAGAATGCACCATGTCCCAAAGCTCAAATCACCTCAAACTGGTTTGTTGAACATGACAGTGAGTTCACTGCATTCAAACGACCTTCATGGTCACCAGATCTCGATAGAGCACCTTTGGGAGAGTCGTATCGTGGGTGCGAAATCAACAAACCTGCAGCAGCTGTGATGTTATCATATCAACATGGACCAAAATCTCTGAGGAGTGTTTCCAGCACTTTGCTGAATCTGCGCCATGAAGAATTCAGGCAATTCTTATGGCCAAAGGCGGTCAAGCCCAGCGCTATCAAGGTATACCTAATGAAATGACTGGTGTGTGTGTGTGAGTGCAAGTTTCAAATAGTGAGGTCATCTTACTGTATGTAGCCTGAATCCAAGAGTCAAAAGCTCAGACCTCCAACTGCTATAAATGCTCAGTTTCAGTGTTTTTTTTTTTTGGGGGGGGGTCCCCTCCATCCTGATACGGTCGCCTGTCTTCTGTTTAAATATTTTGTTTAGAAGCTGCACCCAATCAGAAAAAAATCTGGCCTCAAGAGAGGAGGAAGGAAGCGAAGACAGCTCATTTCAGCAAGAGATGAGCTGCGACCAATGCCTGGTGTGACATAAATAAGGCTTACTTCAAACTCTGAGTCATTCTAGTAGCGCCCAAGAATGAAAATATGGAGCTGAAGTAGAAACTCACTTGTCCCCGAATGACCTTCTCCAAAATTCAGCAGCATCAGCTTTGGTAATCCTGAAGTTGTCGCCCTGAAACAGGCCATTGGGGAAGATGGCTTTTAGCTCTGCTAGCATGTGACTGAAGATCAGAGAGAGCTTGGTAAGGTTTCGCCTGAGTGAGAGGAAACGAGGAGAGACAAGGAAAGGAAAGTTAGTTACAGCCTAGTGTTTGTCCACTGGTCTAAAATGCTGTGTTCTGCTTTTAATAAGAAGGGAAGTTACACTTCTATTTATTAATATAAACAGACTCTTTTAATAACCAAGCACCTCTGAGCAGAAACCTTTGAAAAGTTTTACATTAAGTGCCGTGCAGCTTAACACTGATTAACATTCTCGTGTACATAAATTTAAAAAAATTCCCTCTCCTCTTGCACACTTACATTTCTTTCTTTAGCACAATGTAAATTTTGCTGATAGAACATTATTCTTCTACATGCTTTTCTTTTCCTCCTGTTGAAGTCAAACAGCTGGTGCTATTAGCGCGTATAAAGCAGTTTATTCTTGTGGCCGCGGCTACCTCCCGCGCAGACTAAGCCCACCGCTGTCGACACGTGTGTAAAATTCATAAAAATACATCTACTTAAAGCCGAAATGATTAACTGATCTGCGGGAGGAGGAGAGCAGTCTTGAAAACTGGCCTTTACACCAACACTTGCTTTACATTTACGTGAAACACCACTTTTCTGAGGAAGTGAATCCACCCGCGTCGGACTAGAACAAAACCAATAAGGGTGCAGAATCTAGTCCAAGCCTGTTTTTACAGTTACTCAGCACAGTGTAAAATGAGCCACGGCATGACATGTGACATGAAACTGAAGCAAACGTAGCATCGAGTCACAAACGCACACAGAGGGAACAGCCAGCTGGGCGACTGGCTTTCCAAAAACATCTTTATCACAAGCTCTGTGGGTGACCTCATCTTTGACGGTTCGATTAGAGGCCGCTCGGTGACATTATCAATACTTGTCGATGCAGAACATCTTAAGAGAAAACACTTGATAAGAATCAGTGAGTAAAAGGAAGGATGAACTTTTGCTTAGCAGTGACTTTCTGAGAAGCAGAGGAAGCAGACGTGATTGCGAAAGTGCAATCGCTCCTTCATCACGCACTTCAGAGCGTTTGCTTCTCTTCGTACGGTTTGATTTAATCGCGGCGACGGAAAAATTTAAGAAAACAAAAATTTTAGGCACTTCAAATGAAGATGTGGTAACAAAAAAACAAAACAAAAAAAAAGATGACCTGAGGGATGTTCAGTGTAAACAGGCCATTTTGACATGTTTCTAATTATTGTCTTTGAATTGGGACGAGTTTCGCCCCTCAAAATAAAACAGACTCAATATCTCAAAAGCTTTTGACTTAGCGGGCACTTTAAATGCTACTGCCGCCCACACCTTCACACACAGGTGCTACTTAGGACATTAGCGAAGCTTTGCTTCTATGTAGGCACCGAGTCTTATTAATCAATGTGATTAGCAACATCTGTGCTATATCATGCCAAAACAGCTGCTGTGAAAAAACTCCATCCTGGACTCCACAGACATTAATGTTTATACAACTTATAGGACAGAGGTAGCTTCAGTCAGCAGCAGCACTGCCACTTTGCTGCTGGAATTATCATACAATCATGAGCTTAAGGGATTATTTAATGGATAGGAAGCCAAGAAAAACAACGATTAGCTCTTTAACTGTGCCGTGTGTCAGATACACCCAGACGTTTCCCCGCCTCACAGCTCTCTGCGCCGGCTCTATGCTGGTGCAATATTCCGTTTTCCCCCCACAAAGATTAATAATGTTTAATCAGGGCACACGCCTACCTGGGCTGGGAGTTTTCCTCGTACATCCTCTCCTTGGCCTCCTTAAAGAGGCTCATGGTCTGCTTAGTCTTGTTTGTTAAGTTCTCGATGACCACACGAAAATACTCGTTTTCCCCAAGGATCTCCATTTTGCCCTCGTATCTGGACAGAATGGTGCGTAAATGCTGGTAGGTATCTGGCAAAAGGTCCAGGATGTAGGGCGGGCTGTTCTTCAGGGCCACCTTGGGGTTCTGGCACAAACGCACCACCTGGAAGGAAAACACATCGGCTCAGAGGTCTCTTCTTTCATTTTTTTTTTTAACATGCAACCAACGTGCCAAGAACCCGCAAACAGGCTTAAAGCCCTCAGTCGTGGCAAGTCGAGAAGCTGCAATGTACATAATCAACGTTAAAGCTAAAAGTTTTAAGTTTATCTAAAGACGGTGCTAGAGAAAAGCCCGAGGTTATTCAAACAAAACCAGTTAAAGGCCCAGGGAGCTTAAGAAGGCTTCACAGATTTCATGGCAGTTTCCCAGTTAGATTATGAGCTATCGCATGCAAGTTTGGATATGGATTTTTGTTTTTATTTTTAAGCTCCCAAAATTGGGTCACTGTTTGCAATCTGATGTTAACAGGCAGAAAAATGCCTTATTAAAAATGATAGGGGTTATAGTTTCAGCCATTATTAGTACTGGCTGTAATAATGTTCTCAACAGAGCACTTTCTGTAATAGCAGATGATGCGGCACACGCTGTAGATCAAAGTTTGACCAGAAACTGCATCAGCATCTGTGACGATTAAGTTCCTTATCAAATTGGACTCAGTTATGCTCCAGTACTCAGCAGTCTCCTTTGTAGGCCCAATATAATGTTACCAAAAACATGAAATATCTCATAGTGCAACAACATCTTGAGTACCTAAATTTTGCATCAATAACTTCACCAGAAACCTTCACCTATCACCATTCATTTTAAAGTATTTTTTCATATATATATATATATATATATGGGTTTTTTTGCATACATTTGCACACTCACACTTTCACTCATACGTTACATCAGATACAGCTCCCAAAACCCTCGAATTCCTCATTTTGTCACTTTGATGACAATTTATTACCACAATACAACTTCATGGCAAGACAATAAAATATGCAACGCCTGGCCGGGGAGCATATGACCCAGGTATAAAGAGGTTTTAATCCTCAAACACTTAATGAGTCTGCACAGCGCACTGCACATGCATGCTCTACAGACTCTCTTATCTGACTTCCTTCATCAGCTCACTTGAATTAATATCTTGTCTCACCATCTCCCTGTGCTTTCCTCTCTTCTGTCTATTTCAGTTACAGAAGATAAACTAGATACACATCTATGACTATACAGAAGCAAGCAAGCACCTGCTCCTGATCTAATACTAAATATAGGGTGTCCTCCCAGGGACACGAATGTGACCTAATTCAGCAGAAATTACCCCAATTAGATAAGACATTAGGGACAGGTCTGTACTCCAGTTCTACAGTTTCAGGTTCTCCAGACAGTTCAGGGTGCTTCACAGGTTTTACTTTAGTTTATTCGGATTCATCATGCCAGAACACACAAAATAAACAAATAACATAAATAAAATAAATAAAAACAAAAAACTCGGTATAAGAAACCAGGATTGTACAGTCAAGTGTAAACACTTATTTCCATTGTGGTCCCGGTTAGTGTCTAAATTTATGCCAGAACACCTTTCTGTATGGATGGTTTGGAAGTTACTCATATGCTCTGGAATTAGTGATAACTCCGTTTAACCGCAGTTTCCCAGTATGCAAATGAGCAGTTACAAAAGTTAAACTTTAAACTTTAATTTTTACATATTGGATAAAGTAAATGTTTTAGATGTAGAGCCGCGGGTAAAGGACAAAAGTCTGGTGAGAAGTTTTTCGTTTAGCATGTTTAAAGCCCTTTTTATAAACCATTTATTACCGAGAAGACACAGTCAGTACCTTATCCATGAGTTTCCAGCATTTCTCCACCATTTTCTTATCGACCACTGCGGGCTGGTGAGGCTGGAGAGCTTGCTGGTGAGGCTGAAAGGCGTCCTTCATCAAGCCGATGAGACCGGCGCCCCTTCTCGGATTTCCGGCCATTAATTCGGTCGGTGACCGGGGGTTAGCCCCGGGGCTGAGGGGTGGGTGGTTGACAACCGGAGATCAGTTCTTGACACGTTGTAAAACAAAACGATCGCTGTCTTCGCGCCCTGTCTGCACTCAACACTGGTAATAATTTGTCATGCAGAGGCTGTCCATGAGCAGAACAAAAAAGGCTGTGTGTACACTGTACGCGGCGGAGCTAGCTAACAAGCTACATTTGAAAAGCCTCTCAGTTTTCACTCCGAGCTCAGGACATGCTCGCCGTGTTGCTGAATCTGCTCTCAAAACGCGACCTATCGCTTCCCGGCGACGGCAAGTCAAGTGCCCCCTGAGAAATCAACCCGGCTTATTATAAACTCGGGGCGTTAATAAGACACACGGCGCGATTAACAAACAGGCTGAGCAGCAGATCCAGCCAACAGAAATCCAGCAGCTAAAGTAAACAAGGATGTCCGGCCGGACCTTCAAATTAAAAGCATGATCAACAAACATGCACAGCTTGAATGGAAAATTAACTTAAAGTAAGAGTATTACGACCTAAGAGATAAAATAATTTTAAAATTAATTTCAGTTTCAAATAAATTACTGTATATTCAGTGACTTTAAATATACTAAACGTACAAGTCCTTCCAAAGAACTCAGCAGCAGCAAAAACATTTTTTTACTTCAATTTCTCCAGTGATGATTCATTTCTTCCCTTCAATTCAGTCCAGTTCAACTCAATTCAATTTTGGTTATATAGGGCCAAATCACAACAGATGCCTCAAGGTGCTTTATATTATAAGGTAAAGACCATACAATAATTACAGAGAAAATTCAATAGACAAAACAACCCCGTATGAGTAAGCACTTGGCGATAGTGGAAAGAAAAAAAATCCTTTTTAACAGGAAGAACCAAGCTCCTCAGGGAGGGGTGTCCATCTGTCGCAACCCGTTGGGGGTGAGGGGCGGAGGACAGGACAAAAGACACACTATGGAAGAGAGCCAGAGATTAATAATAACTGATTAAATGCAGAGTGGGGTATAAAAGAAGGTGAATGAAAAGAGGTGAATGAACTCACCTCACCTATGATGAACTCAGTGCATCATAGGAACCCCCAGCAGCACAGGCTATAACTAAAGGAGGGATCAGGTGACCCACTATAAGCTTGATCATAAAGGAAAGTTTTAAGCCTAATCTTAAAAATAGAGAGGGTGTCTGTCTCCTGAATCCAAGCTGGGAGCTGGTTCCACAGAAGAGGGGCCCGAAAGCTGAAGGCTCTGCCTCCCATTCTACTCTGAAGTATCCTAGGAACCACAAGTAAACATGAAAAATGTTATTATAAACAGCTCCAAACTCCAGCTGAAATACAATTCTAGTTAAGAAGGTTTTTTTACTCTGACTCTTCATGGGACAGCTACCTCTTTTCTAATCTGTGCAAATATTGTAATTAAATCACCGAGCAGGAGTGGCATTCCCAATCTCGTTGTATCCTGAATACATGACAGTAAAGGTTTCCTCCATCTATTTCTAGTCCTTGATCAAATTCTTGTCATCAGATGAACTGGTGACCCAAATCTGCTGTGAACACAGTCATCTGTGAGGAGTGAAGTTAAACGTATGGAAAACAGCGCCAGCCTGACAAACACATTTAGAGAACTGAAAACCAAAGCTGCTGACACCACCGCATGTTTCCTGTTTCTTCTATATAGACAACGATGTTAAAAAAAAAAGCATGATTTACAAACACAAAATTGTTTGTGAAGGCAGCTGGTTTTCACCATGCAGGCCACATCCTGTTTGTAGGTCTGTGTGTCTGAGAACTACTCATGAACTGGACAAACTGGGTTTCAGAACATGCTGTAAAGGCTTGTTTCAGGTCACAGATCTTTTGATTCATTTTTGTAATCATAGGATATATTTTTAGTTTTAATTCATATTTTAATAATAAAAAAAAACCTTTAACCACTGCAATTATTAATTTATATACTCAGTTTATTACCAAAGGTTTGTTTTTCATAACAATGTCAAACCAGTGATTAAATTCTTGATGCTTTGGATTTGAAACTTCTTCAGTTTGAGAGCATCTATTTGTAAAGCCAAGAACGACAGAGACAGAAATGCAACAGTTCCGTTTACAGGCGATGCTTGAAAATTGTTCTGACAACATAACCCGCATCGGGCCATAACATTCACCAAATGTGAACCTTTAAAGAGATGTGGGAGGCCATGCTCTCCACCACCGTCATCCAAACAGCAAATGAGTGAGTATGCTTTTAAAAAAAAAATAAAGCTTTAATATCTCCATCAGACATAAAACAAAAAGGCACTGAAGTTTGTGGTGAAACAAAATAATGACATTACAGATATTTTAACACACTGTTCCCCCAACTTTTTTTTTCCAAAGCAGTTTGGCTTCAGTTTGGCTTTGGCTCAGCAGAAGTTCAACTACTTAATGCACACAAGCCTCATGAGTGCTGCTCACTGTTTGGGAAGCTGGCACAAAACCAGCAAATAAGCCCCAGGATGTCTGAAGGATGCATCTTCACATTTTAAGACAGGTCCAAGTGACTTTGATTTTAGCTCCCTCTGGAACCACCAAATTAGATTAAACTGGAGAGCCCTGGAAGTTCAAAGCGATACTCAACAGCTGGGCTCCCAGGTCTGCCTGCTGCCCGCCGGGCAGGAACTCTGCAGAAAGCTCTCTGTAGGTGCTGCAAACTCTACGCTCATGAACGTCCTCCCTGTGAATGCCGTGTTTCCATCTGTGCCGCGCCTCGCCATGTAGGACTACTAAACACCGGCGAGGAAGAGGCACAGCTACGTGGACCTCCCCTGTTAGTCCCAGCTCTGGCAGACCCTGTTCCAGAGACATGGTGAGTGTAGTGTCGGACAACATGTTGATGGTGACCAGCCGCTCCCCCACAGCCAAGAATCATCGAGGTGTGGATCGATGGCCGCGCCTCGCTCGGGCTGATAATCCAGGTTGCACTGCTCCACTGGCTGGAAGCCCGCTAGGGTTGGTTCCTGATGCATCCGGAGCACAAGTTTTTGGCTCAAAGCAGGGAGTCCACTAAAGCCACCCACGCGCACTTTCCTTTTCTTGAAGTTCACCTTAGGGCCAAAGTCCTGCAACAAAAGGGGAGGAGGCTTTTGTTTATTCCATTAGTATAAAATATTATATATAAAATCATGTTGATGAAAAATACCAAATAATTTTATATTTACATCAGAAGCTTCACATATGTCAATACCAATAGCACATTACACTCCACATAAAACCACTGAGAGATTTATGAACTAAAAGAAGGACTTTAAAGTTAATTCTGTGTTGAACTGGGAGCCAGATCACTGTCCAAAATGATGCCAAGGTTCCAATCCTAGAGATCCAGCAGTTAATGCCATCAGTGCAGCTCATTGGGCTGTGAACAGAGGTTAGATCATCCGAGGGACATTTTTATTACTGCTGATCTAAAACTACTAATTGAAACACTGAAACTTCTACCCTTTAAGAGAACCTGACCTCTTAAACCAGGAGAATCATGAAGCCTCTGAAGTAAAATGTCATGATCATCAGTGTCAAAGGCAGCAGTGAGACCAAGCACAGCTGAGACTGAAACCCTCTGTGAATCACTGCTGATCTTCAGGTCACTGATGACTTTAGGAAGAGCTGTTTCTGTGCTTAACCTGTTTCCTTCGACCGGACTGGGACGGCTTCCAGACATCCTGGTCCATCGTACTTATCAGCTCCTCCTCCTCGTCTTCTGCTATGAAGTTCTCCCACAGGAAGACACCGGGCAAAGGGAAGGATGAAGCCTCGGCATCTTTTCCAGCAGCGAGCCTCGTCTCAGGATCGTAGAGGAAATGATGTAAAGTCTTCATATGAAAAAAAACCAAACATTGTTATTTATACTTTAACGAGACCTTATTCCTGGTATCGTCATTTAACAACCAGTATGGCTGAATGTCTATTTTTTTTATAATGACAAAGGCTGGCACATTTATTAGCTCAGTAATAACCCCTTTAAGGACGGAATGTCCTACGAGGGCTCCCGTAGCTCCTTGTGAGTACCGCTGTTAGCGACAGTTCTTTCCTTTACCTGCCATTAAAAACACAATAAAAGACAGCTCTCTGATGGTTATCAGTACCTTTGATTCACTCGCCTCCAGCTGTACTTTCCCCTTCAATTTTTCGCATACGAGACACCGACGGACACCTTTACAAGCGCATGAAGTCTCGTCTTCTCTGCCGTCGGGAGCCATCGCCCTGCATCTTCTTCTTGTGTTAGTAGCGACAGCAAAGTACATAACTGTCGCCACCTAGCGGAGCATGTGGGACTTTTCAGTTTTTGGGAATTATTCAAGCGGAGGAGAAAGCAAAATTGAAAACAGATGTACACTATACTGCCAAAAGTATTCACTCACTCATCTAAATCATTGAATTCAGGTGTTCCAATCACTTCCATGACCACAGGTGTATAAACCAGCACCTAGGCATGCAGGACTGCTTCTACAAACATTTGTGAAAGAATGGGTGGTATTGTTAAAGGATGCCACCTATACAACAAGTCCAGTCAAATTTCCGCACTACTAAATATTCCACAGTCAGCTCTTAGTGGTATTATAACAAAGTGGAAGCGACTGGGAATGACAGCAACTCAGCCACGAAGCGGTAGGCCACGTAAAATCACGGAGGCACATAGTACACAGAGGTCACCAACGTTCTGTAGAGTCAGTCACCACAGACCGAGAACAGTGCGTAGAGAGCTTCATGGAATGGGTTTCCACGAAGGCCGAGCAGCTGCATCCAAGCCTTGCCAATCCAAGCACAAGAGCAGTGGTGACGTGTTCCCTGGAGTGACAAATCAGGCTTCTCCATCTGGCAATCTGACAAGTTTGCTGTGGAAGAACTTGACTGCCTGCCTCTCGCCCTATGACAGCTGGGAAGTGGAATGGATGGATGGAATAAGAATGAGATGTCACTCAAGTTCACATGTGTGTGAAGGCAGACGAGTGAATCCTTTTGGGAATATAGTGTATGAATACAAACATACAAACAGAACTATATAAATAATTGGTGCTTACTGTATATTATCTGGATATTGTTTCAGAGGCTGCGCTTTGATTGACAGATTATTGTGGGCTAACATTCAGGACTGGCTGTCATCAAAACTGATAACACATACTAATTTTTCTTATTATGAAATAATTACTTTAATGGATAATCAGATTATAGAACAACTATAGAATTTAGTAATCCTGTGTTCATTATGGGAATGTTTCAGAGCAAGTTCAATTGCTCACTTTCACTGCACTAATACTCAATTTTTCCAGCTTTTTAAGTCACTGAAATATGTAGAAGGAAAATAATTAAAAGACTAAAACACTGCACTCCTCTCTGACTTGGTCCTTCAGGTTTCCTTTTTTTAATCTTTCATATATGATTTTTCACGTGTGGCTATTGTTTACATTATTGTTGCTCTTATTCTGTGGTACTTTATTTGTGTTGAATCTTTCCCCCAGTTACAAACCACTGAGAGCTTCATGAACTAGTGGAAGGATTTTAGAGGTAATTCAGCATTGAACTGGGAGCCACTGAGGTGATTTCAGTACTTCAGTAACATGTTCAAATTTTAAGACTGGCTGGTGCATTGAGAACAAGCTAAAGTTATCCTACGGATGATTTGGATAATCCAGAAAAGAGAGCATTACAGGTATCTAACTGCCTGCTCTGGATGCATGGACTAATTTCTCAGAGTCAGTTTGAACAGGGGTTAGCTCATCTGAGGGAAAATTATAGGTGTATCACCTGCATAAGAATGGTAGGATATATTATGATTCTTTATGACAGTACCAAGCGGGAGCATGTAAACGTGGAAGAGTATCCTCATGGCTGGAGTAGAACTGTACTGTACGGATAACACAGGAGGTATTAATTAGACTGGACCCTTTGGTGGGGTATTTGACACCCCTGCTCCACAATAAATAATAATAAATAATTTACCTGCTTTCCCAACATTTAATTTTTATGGGGGCAAAATTCCACAAGGGGCGCGCGTTCCTCTTTTTGCCTGGTAGGCAAAACTCAGGGTGAAAAAAAACAAACAAACCTCAAAACACGCCCACCGGAAGTGCGTAGCATTTCCCCGGGAAAGCTCGGTTTCAACAGGAGGAGTGTTTCCAGTTCGCTGAAAGTGTTTAAGCTTTTGGTAGGTAATATTAATCACATTTATCGACACATCTACAGGTCTGCTGTTTGCTAATGGAAGCCAAACGCTGACCTGTGCTGTGATTAGCTCCGTTTTTATCGTTTGTTAGTAGCCAAGACATTTAAATCCATGGCTGCCGGTGCTTCCAGCGTGGTTAGCTGGAAGTGATTGTGTCTCTTTATCATGTTCCTCAGCTCAAATATCCTAACCTCACCTTGATGTGGTTACAAATAGAAGTTATGGCAACGTTACTCAAAAAGGCAACTCGCAAGGAACCACATTTATAACTGAAACTCGAGCCTGTTGTTGTTTGGGTATCAGTCAGATGCGGGAAACCCAGAGACAAGAGATCAAGGCCTAGTAGCTCATTCTCCTTTAATCTCTGGTGTCTGAGGAAACCTTTCATTCATTCGGCTGATTAATCATTTTAAGGATTTACGAGGACTTTTGCCTGCTAAGTGAAAAAAAAAAGAAGTAAAAAAATAGTAATCAGAGCAGCCCAAACAAGTGAAACTAAATGTGCTATGACCAGTATCTGTGTAGTAATGTTTGTCATAAATAGTATGAAAGCTTGAATGCAACATTAGCTGCTATTTGTTTAACTCTGTGTTTCTACTTTCAGTATTTCTCACCCACAGGAATTTTTATTGTTCCTAATCAGTCTGATTACTAATCAGTCCTTCTTGGCCGATGTTTATAATCCATGTTTCCCGGTTCCATTGTTCTCAAGCTAATTATATTATTAAAGTAGTTGATGTAATTATGGGGGTTTTTTTTTAGCCACGTGGGCGGGGCCTCTGGTTGCCTGATCAGAACACGACTTACTATATAAGCTAAGAGGACAGTTATCTCCTCAGTTTGCCATCTTCACTCCTGAATTGTGCTTCTACCTACAGATAAACAATGCAGAAGATAACTGAGAAGCTTCTACTGGAGAAAGCCACTCCAAGAACCAACGAGCTGGAGCAAATCAAGACGCTGAAGTAAGCATGCTTTGTCTGCTGTTAAATGTTGCAGGGTATTAAGCTGGTAATACCTGTTTACAGCTGTGGTCAGGAGTTTACATAAAGACGTCACAGGCGTGAATGTCATGGTCACCTTTAGCTTTTAATGATTTCTTTGAACTGTTCTTTTTTCTAGGGTGGAATGATTGTACAGCACTCATCTTTAATGACTTTAACAAACAAAATTGGGTGCACGAGTTTGAATTTATTTAGGATTTTCTCTAATCCACACAAGATCAAAGTAAACATACAGGCTCAAATATATACATACATACATACATACATGCACCCCTATTAATATTTGGTTAAATGTCCCTGAGCGAGTTGCACCTCAGCATGTTTTTAGTAGCCATCAGCAAGCCTTCTGGCATAATTCTGGCTGAATATTTGACCACTCTTCTTGGCAGAATTGGTAGAGTTCATTTAAATCAGTTGTTTTTTTGGCATGGTCCCGACTTTTAAGTATAACCCACAAAAGTTTCAACCCTCTAGATTTGAGGTGAAGTTAACACAATTGGAGATAGTCCTAATTTTTCATTATTCCATCCATTTGGTGCAGTGTTCCAGTTCCACTGGCAGTAAAACAGACCCAGAGCATCATGCTGCCATCCTGGGTGGATCAGAGAAAAATCCAAAATAAATTCAAACCTCTGCACCCCATTTGTGCTTTTTAAAGTAATTAAAGGTGTAAGTTGTACATCATTCCACCCTGAAAACAGAACAGTTCAAAGAAATCATCAAAGGCCCCAAACTACCCCGGCATTCATGCCCGTGACGAGCGGGTGTAAACTTCTGACCACCACTGCACATGTGCAGCTGACGACTCTGGCTCTTTAAATACTGCAAGAAAATGTTAAATTAATGGAAATATTCCTACATTTTTGTGATGGTGTGTGTGTATAAAATCATATATAGATGATTGATTATATAATATGTAGATTTTATTTCATACCCCATGAAAACACTAACCTGGCACTCTTTGCTTTTCAGTCTGTCTAAGATGGGATTGAAGCTTCAGGATCTACCTGTCAAGCTGCTATCCCGCCTCCAGTCCCTCGAAAAGTGGGATCTTTCTGGGAACATGCTGCAGGAGTTTCCCAGGAGCCTGGAGCTGTCCACTCTTCGCTGCCTGGACCTGAGCGACAACCAGATCGAGGATGTTACCACTCTGAACTCTCTAAGCAACCTAGAAGAGATCAAGATGGATGGCAACCTCTACATCACTGTGAGCACATGGCTTTGTTTACTGGTTTAGGGATGCTCTGTGCAGCTGATTCATCATAAAATCAGTCACTCCTGGCTTGGTTCATTAAACAGCTAGCTAGCAAGCATGGAGAAATATTTGAGTTGAGCAACATTGCTGAATGATGCTGAGCTCATACCAGCTCATTATCAGTGTTAGAGTTTTGAGGGAGGACGTTGCTGTTGTGACAGTAAGATGTTCCTGTGTTTCACTCCTTCAGCCAACTCTGGCTTTTGTGTGCTGAGTTTGTCTGACGGTTTCCTCCCACAGTACAAACAAATGATGTGAAATGAGCACCGAGAGTCCACCAGTTCCTTTTTTTTTTTTGCGGGATCTCCAGTCTGCTCTTTATTTGTACCATCACATCAAATGTAACGTACATTTAAAAGCAAAGGTTCAGAGCATGGCGACATGCATGCAGTAAAACTGACTTCACTCATAACGTTTCTTTCCTTTGTCAGGTGAGTGACAGTTACAAGCTGATGGTGTTGCTGCCCAATCTGAGGATTTACAACGGTAAAGATGTCACCACTTCTGCCAACCACTTGCGTTATGTCTACAGTGACAACCTGAGGACCAGGGTATGGAACTAGTGGGTTATTTTGGCATATTTCATGGTGTTGGTGTTAATATTCTTAGTTATAACATATACTAAAAAATTGATTTTAAGCAGCTGTTAGTTTGGTTCAGTTACTTGTTTTGTTTGGAAAGAAATATCTCCGCTGCAGATGCGGCGGCGCGTCACTGTTTCATCAGGCAGGCTGGGATCGGTGTGCAAACCATTGCTGTTTCTTTTAGATTGCTGCTCTTTGGGAGAAGAGCTTCTGCCCCCGAGATCCCATCACAGCAGGGAAACTGTCTGCCTTGGAGACCGACTTCATCAACACTGCCCGGCAGCAAGTTAAATTTGGACCCAGTTCAGTCAGTGACTTCACCAGATGGAGGGTATGCTTGGGATGCTTTAGCACATTTTGTGCATTGCTTTCTGTTACGTTCAATAACTTCTTCTTCATCTCTTTTGGGTCCTAGGTGGCGATATTAGCTAAAGAGTATCTATGCTCACTGACAGAAGCGAAGGAAAAACCTGATAGCAAGGAGTCTACTGGCGCTGAGACGAACTGTGTAAGTCATTGTCTGTTCTAAGTATTGCTGCATCAGTGACGTTACATGGGAGCTTTTAATTTAATGTCTCTGCTTTAGTTCAGTGGCAGTTTCTGTAGTCAGCTAATGATGATGATGATGATGTTGGAGGATTCAAAGTTCATACAATGGTTTTGTTTTACTCAGGATGTCTCAAAGCCCGCCAAGAGGAAACAAAGTGAATCGGTGATAGACACCAGCGTAAGCTTGGCGCCTCGCAAAAAGCCTCGCACAGATCCCCCCGGCCCCTTCAGCCGAAGACGGTCCTCGCCAGTCCAGATTCCGCCTCAAGCCTCAGGCACAAACCCCGACCAGCGCGGCCAGGATGAGCCCCCGCAAGTCAAGTCGGCCTCCCGCTACCCCCAGCAGAGGAGAGAGCAGGCCGGCGACACCTAAGAGAAGTTCTAAAGTGCAACAGATCAGTGAGGATGGCACTCAGAGGAAAGAGAAGCAGGAAAGTGCAGGCAAAAAAGGTTCGCAGAGAGACGCCGACATGCTACACACAGCAGAGGCTTGCAGCAGGGCACAGGTAATGGGAATTCAGGAAGGTGCGACTTGATTGGCCGGTGGGGTAATACATAAGCAAATACACTTTTGATGCTTTTGGTCAATGGAAACTAGAGCAGTTAAAATTCCCAAGACTAAAGATCTAAAAATAATACCTGGGGGAAAGATGCACATTTCGAGCCAGCCAGTGGGTGGCAGCATTGGTCCGAGCTTTGGTGCAGACTTGTAAGTCTCACCAGCTGGTACAGAATTAATGTCCCCCCCTTGATGAACTGCAGTAACTGTGGTTATTCTATAATTTTTAATTTAGCACCATCACCAGGTCTTTTAATTTGCCTAATAACTTGGTTTAAAACTACCAACTTGTGTAGCTATGAGCTGTTTCTCCTGAGCTTTGTGCATGTGCAGCAGTATCGAAAGCCCCGAATCACTTTGCTGTCTCGCATCTCATGTTTCCGTCGTCCAGCGGCCGGTGATTCTCAAGCCGCTCCACGTTCTTCAGTGCCACAGCAAGCAGGACAGGTCGGAGGACTTCTCCACCCAGCTGTGGGCCTGTGCTTTCCAGCCACTGCCGGATTCTGCAGGTACTGTTGAACACATTTTGAAGAGCAGTTACAGCGCATCACATTTAGCAGGGTTTAGCAAAGCCCAAACAATTAGATAAAGAGATTAGAAAGCTTTTTTCTTTTTTTTTTTGCTGTATTAAAAAGTCAAACGTGCGACTCAATTCCGGCTCTTTTTCTTTATGAACAGGCAACGCTGGAGGAAGTCGTTTGGTCGCCACTTGTGGAGGAGACTCCATCTGTTTGATTGACTGTGAAATGGGGATGGTGATGAAGAAATACAAAGTTCCCGGGGAGGTATCCATTTATTTTGATTAGTCTACAGTAGTTAGGCTTTAAAAACTCGAACTGTGTGGTACTTGATTTATTATGACAGTAAAACACTTCACAAAGAACCATCAAAGATTTTAACAGTTTAAATACAAAAGTCATTCACACACGAATCGGAGCAAGAGTCAAAGGTCAAGTCAAAACTATGGTTAACCTATGCCTTAAGCTGATCTCTGCAAAACATAAAGTACAAGGTAAAAGCAAACAATAATTCTGCATATGCTGAGTGAGAGTTCAGTTAGGTATTCTTCCATTACAACACTTTCAGGCTGTCAGGATGTATCTATCTCTGGTTAGACCTGTCTTGATTATGTACGCATGAAATTAACCCCTCTGTACCTGTTACGGTCCTTCACCTCAGGAGTTCTTCTCCCTGGCCTGGTCCACAGTGCTGATGTCCAGGGGGGGCACGGCTTCAGCTCAGCACTGCAGTATTCTCGCAGCTGGTGGGAAGAGAGGAATTGTTAAATTGATTCATCCCAGGAACAACGTGGCCTACGGAGAGTTCAGAGCCAGCCGGAAGGCGCTCTCTGTCCTCCGTTTCAACCACTATCGGGGAAACTTCCTCTTCAGTGAGTAGTTAGTTACACGAGCTCCAGTTCTTTGACAGTGCTCTAGATAATCATCCATTTGTTCTTACCATATTGGTTGGTAAGATGTTTAAAAATGGGGAACACAAAACTCTGACAGAATCAGAAGGCTTGTCAATAAACTAGGAGTTACTCTTTAACTTATCAAGAGCAAACAGATAAATGGTAAGGTGATTACCCATTTCCTGTGCTCTGTAGCTTACATCCTCACCTGTTAGAGGACTGGTCTTTACATAGCTTGATTTGCTCGTGTTGAAACTGATCTACTTGTACAGTAACACCACTTTATCTCATGTCTTGTAGCGGGATCATACGACAACAAGATCCTCATGTGGGACATCGGCGGGGTGGACAGCCAGTACAACTTCAAAGTCGCGTGAGTCTTTCTGCCGGGAAATGGAGCGCCACGTCTGTTGGCCTGACTTTTTAATATAGCTTCATTAAGTTAAATTTGTGTTGCCAGTAGTGTGCAGTGGAAGTAAATGAGTGTGGTGATGCCCCTAATGACTTTTTAACTGGTTCATTGTCAGTAATAAGTTTGATAATTTCTTATCTGTTATCGGTTCTGTGTGGAGTTTGTGTTCTGCCTGTGTCTGCGTGGGTTTCCTCCCACAGTCCAGAGACATGCAGTTAGTGGGGTTGGGTTGATTGGTGATTCTTAATTGCCCATAGGTGTGGATGGTTGTGTGTCTCTCTGTGCTGGCCCTGCGACAGGCTGGCGACCTGTACAGGGTGCACCCTGCCTCTCGCTGGCTGGGATAGGCTTCAGCACCCCTGCGACCCTGAACAGAGTAAGCAGAAGAGGATGGATGGATGGGATACTCTTTATTTATTTTCTGTACTGTTTGACCCTCCAGTCAGCTGCTGGTGTTGGAGATCAGTGCCACCCCTCTGCACTTATGCCTGCCCCCCACTGCTCCCTGTGTGCACCTACTGGCTGCATCTGAGGACGGCTTGCACTGCTACAACACACAACTCGGTGCCAACAACAGCAAAAAGAGGTGAGATGCACTGTGTGTGTGTTTGTGTTTTCAATCTGATCCAGTTCTGCCGTACTCTGGTGTCAGTCAGTGACAGTGAGACGCACTGACTGACACCAGACTGGACTGGTGCCTTCACAATATCTGTTCAGTGATGTTTTATTCAGGAAACTACGTATAAAGTCATATGTGTCCCAGCCAGAAGCATTTAAGTTTCATTTCTTCTCGGTAGGTCAAAGGAAATGGAGATAACGTTTCCCATATATAAGAAAGAAGACAAAGACCATGACTACCACACCATAGACGGCCTGAGTTTTCTTAATGATGACATAGTGGGTAAGTGTACCACAGTACCACTGTAGTCCTATTTACAGTGCCTATAAGTGTATTCCACCCTCAGCTGGAAACATTGAGTCACACTGGATATTATTAGGCCTTTCAGTGATACTCTGCATTGGCAATCATCGTCTGACTCCATTTACATTTGTGAGAAACTGACTGGTCGTCACATGATGGCGCTGAAAGACCCTCATTACGGCAGTAACTCCCTATAAATTGTATACAGTTAGTTCCATAAGTTTTTGGACATTTTATATAATTTTGCTTCTCTATACCATCACCGTGGATTTTAAATCAATAGATGATCGAAGTGCAGACTTTCAGCTTTAATTCAAGGTTTGTTTATTTACTTCTACAGTCATTTTTTTATGCACAGGTCCCCGTTTTTAAAACGTATTTGGACAAACTAAGATATATTTAAATGTGAGGATTGTTTCATCAATAAACACCAGTTCCACTGGCAGCCATTCATGCCGTGCCGTAAGATTTCCTTCACGATGTTTGACAGATGATGTGTTACTCTTTGGATCGTGAGCTGTTTCATGTTTCATGAAGGTGCCTCGATTGTAGACTTCGACAGTCCTCCTCGAGAGCAGGAACTTTATTGACTTGGCTAGATGTCGTGAGAGGGAAAAGTTCTGTGATCATCTACTTTAGCTTTGTGGTCGTTCAAAACGTTTGGTGTTGCTGAGCTCCCGGTGCATTCCTTCTCTGTAAGGATGTCTCATATTGTTCATTTGGCCACTCTTAAAGTTTTTTTTTTTTTCCCCATCTCTCTGATAGGTTTAACAGTTATCTATTAATTTCACTCTTAAGCTGACATTAAATCTAAAGCTCGATGGTTTTAGCTTTTAAATGAAAATGCCTGCCTCCACATGTCTAATTTGCCTTTTTGTCATCTTTTGTGTTTGTGGTGCATTACGGTAGCATCCAAGAACTACACGTACGGTTGCATTTACCTGTGGAGCTGGAGCAGGACCAAGGTTCAGCGGCCTGACAGGAAGAGCAAAACGGTGTGCGCTGTAGTTCTGGCTGAGCTGCAGTGGGTCAACACTGAGATTCCCTACCTGGCTCTCAACACATGTCCTGGTAGGTGCGCCCCGTCTCATCAGCAGCGATTGCATTTAACATTTTGTCTTTATTTCCAAGTCATCCTCAGTGTAGACAAGGTGAGTAAGCTTTAGCAGATTGAATGGGAACTGCCACGTTCAGGTCTCCACAGGTATTTTGGGAGGTTTTCGCTAAGAAACTGAAGGACAGTCAGACGCGACCTGAAGCTACTCCGTAATTGCCTTGGCTGGATGCTTTATTCTAGGTGATGAGCAGTGTGGAGTGTTGGCACGACACATCAACACTTTTTAACTTCATGACTGAATGATGTTCCAGGGATCTAATTTTCTGACCCTCCAGATGGTAGCGAATCAGAAAAATAAAACATTATTTCTGATTATTTCACAGTGGTTACATGCTAAAGCATAAATAAGTTCCTGTTTCCACCTAACCCAGTTGTGGGTACCTCATTTGGAGAAACTGCTATAGTGCTTAGAGCAAGAACATTGCAGATACTCAGATTGTTGTGCGTGATTGTGTGTTGTCATTCCTCTCTTTAGGTCAAGCCTACATAGTGTGTGGTGATGACAAAGGCAAGATATGGACATATCACATCGCCAGCCTCCAGAAAAACAGTTTCCACGCTGGGAAAGCCATACTGCCCACTGAGGTATCAGGTTTTTTTCAGCGTGTACCTTTCCTTTACAATTCCTGTTTCAAACACGAATTATTGAAGAAATATTTTTTTGTTTTGTTTGAAATTTCTTGATAAAAGTAGTTTCACCAACTTCTTACTGGAGATATGAGAACACGGTGGCATCACTAAGAAGCAGTCGTATCAGTAGTTGCAGTCAGATGAAACAAACCCTCAGATCAGTTAATAGTAAAGTCACTCCCTCATTGGTTACACTTTTGGGCGATTATACTTTGCTTCATTTCATGTGTACATTTTTGGTTTTTGCGCCTTTTTTTTTTTTTTTTTAGTAAAGTCGTTTTACAGTCGTAACTCTGAAAAGTAAAAACATATGGAACCTCATCTGCCCACGTGTTTGCGTTCCAGATGGATTTGTGGTTGATGTTGCAACATTCCCAGATCTCAGCATTGAGCTAAAAATTGCACAACATGTATGAATCCACTGAAGTTCCATAAAATGACTTTTTTAATTTTTTTTGTCATGTGCTCACAAGATATTTGATTTGCAGGAGCAGAAATACACGTGCATCTCTAATGAATTAAAATGCACACAGTGACCTTAAAGTGGATGAACATAGGCCATTCAAGTTTTATTTTTGGCCTCAGGATAATTCCCTATGCACCTCTGACAACTTCAGATGCATGCAGCCGCCATATTTTAGATCCTAATAATTTGAACCTTGTGATAGTTCACATCAGCCATCTAATGAGACAATTCAGATGTGCTTTGCTCAGCAGCTAACGTGTTGTTTGTTTTGGCAGGTGCTGGAGTGGCCGACCCCAGTGAGGAGCGGCCTCGGCCAGGTAAATGGCCCCTCCATCAACAGCATAGCAACGGACCCCGAGCTGTGCTACCTAGTTGCCCTCAGTGACAAGAATATGGTGATAGTATGGAAGAGAGAGGAGTCACCCTGAGCATCAGTGGTGGTACAGCCACATGAATGAAAAGTGTCTACAGTTTATCTGGATTTACTTATTTATTATTTTGTAAAGCTGGGTGTGCCAAATCAAGGAGTGAAGATGTGCACATCCATAATTTGTGTTAGTGATGATGCTACATCAGCATCCAACAGCTTCACAGACTGAAGAAAAAAAGAACACTTCATTATTTTTTTTACACAACAGTGTAATATAAAGAGTTTTGGCATAAAACTCTAATTGCAGATGTGTATTTTTTTATAACTTAAAGTTGCTGCTGTTATGATTAGCAGGTGATCATAAGTGAAGAGGCTTTGTGACATAATTGTCAACTGATTTGTTGTCCAGAATTGACAAAAACAGCTACATTTATGTCCACGTGATTATAACAATCCACCACGGCCTTCAAGATTCAGCTGATATTTGAGTCTGTTTTCTTGCTTTGCTGATTTTTAACGCTGCTATAACGCAGGAGACCGCGACTCCACGTAACTGCTACGACTGCTCAGTGTCTGCAGGATGTTTTAAAGGCAACGGTTTGCCCTCACTGGAACAAATGTCACGTTTCAAATTAAGTCCGTTAATTCAGATTTAATTTCTTGATCTGATTTTCTTGACGATTATGGTTTGTTTCTTTTTTGAAATGTACGCTTTGTTAATAAGTGTAGGTTTTGAATGTGTGAATTAAGCTTGTCTTCTGTTGCGAAGCCAGGCTTGGATTTTACTTCCTTGTGCTACTTTGTAATGTTGAGATAACATTAAAGGGTGCACACGCTGCAGTATTTACCTTTCTGCTCATATCAGCATGTTTTTATGCTCTAAAGCTGGAAGTGGATTTTTTAAATTTAATTAAAGACATTTAACTTGTTTTTGGCTTTTATGTGTATTCTGTTGTTCGGTCAAATGTCTGGATTCTAAAAAATGCAGCAAAGATATTAATACTATGTATTATCTACAAAGCACATTATATTACGGGGCAGGTTGCTAGAGGACACTAAAAGTATCTGTGGAGTTGGGTCTGCAGGACCAAATAAGGACCTAATAAGAACAAATTAGAGCGCAGATACGTTAGGATAAATGGTCCAAAATAGATGAAAAGACTACTTGTTAGGGAGAGATGGGATGAACATTCCTGAGTTTATGCAGATCGTCACTGCTACGGGGAAGGATGGATTCATCCATAGCACCACTTTCAGAAGCAAACATCCCAGTATCTGTGAAAGACAAAGATGAAGAGGATGGCTTCTTCTAGAAGAAAAATGGCTTTTCCAGTCACCAAACCTAAACAGTAAGAGGAAATCTCTGAAAGAGGGTCAGCCATGGGTCATGTGATGCCACATGGGACCAAGGGAGCATTTCTCTTATTGTTCTTCCATTCTAGCCATCTTCCTAACATGGACAAATATAGCTACTGTTAAGAAGTGCCACCTCACCAGTGGTTTAAAAATATATATAAATCTGCACAATGATGATACTTCAGATTATAAACCATTCTCTATTATCCATCTATCTTCTGCCACTTATATGGGGCTAGGTCATGTGGGCAGCAGTCTAAGCAGAGAAGCTCAGACTTCCGTCTCCCCAACCATCTCATCCAGGGAAGCACCCTAGATGTTCCCAGGTCAGCCGAGAGGTGTAATCTCTCCCACGTGTCCTGCGTCAACCCCAGGGACTCCTCCTGTTAGGCCACATCTGGAAAACCTCACCCAGGAGGTGACCGCGAGGCATCCCATTCAGATGCCAGAACAACCTCAGCTGGCTCCTTTCAATGTGGAGTGAGTACCAGCTCGACTCCGAGTCCTTAACAAATGGCTTAACTCCTCACCCCTATTTCTAAGTGAGAAGCCAGCCACCCTTTGGAGAAAGCTAATTTCTGCCACTCATTTCTCTGTGAATCTTTGCCATGCTACTGTGGTGGAGGGGTTTGTGTGTCCCGGTGATCCCAGGGCCTATGTTGTTGGGGGCTTTTGTCCCTGGTCTCACAAGAGAAACTGGTCTTGGGTGAGGGGGCCAGATGAAGAGTAATTCAGATGACCCTATGAAAGATAAAAAACAAACAAACAAGGGACCAGTTTACCCTGTCCAGGATAGGGTTACTGGGGCCTCACCGAGCAACCAGGCCTGGGGAGGGAATTTTAGAGAGAGCCCTGTGGGTTCACCACCTGCAGGAGGTGCTGGAGGGATTGGGTTCAATGTATGTTGGGTGGCAGTCAAAGGCGGAGGCCCTGGTGGTCAGGTCCCTGGCTGTTGAGGCTGGCCGTTGGGACATTCTCTGTTATTATAAACATTTATTTAACTAGTAAGTGAAACTTATGAGATTTGCATATTCCAACTCTGAGCAGAGACCCTAACTCAAACACATGGGTCTTCCCAACCCTGGCACTCTGGCCTCAAAACTGTGAGAGCACCTCTGCTGCAAAAGATGGGGGGGTCCTAAGCTCATTTTCACCTGCATAAACTACTAACAAGTAACCAAACTTTTGCATGGTAGTGTTGATCCAGATCAAAAAATAGCCTCCACCAGACTTGCATGAGAAGAGGGGGTGGAGAGGGTACTCTATCTTAAAACCAGGCCCTTAAGCCACAAGCTGGGCACTAAAACTCATAACCGAGTGCAGTTTAACAAATGACTGTTCTTTTCTTCCAGTACAGGACAGTACAGAGGGTGAGGGTGGGGTAGAGACATTGGGCTCTGGGGTGTTCTTGATGCTGCTTCGCTCCGCCTCTGGTGGACTGATTGGCTGAGCTGCCATGTCGTTTCTCCAGCTCTCTTCCCCACTGGCCAATGCATATAAAGCTGTCTCTGTACCCTCAACGCAACTGTATTCAGAGATACGTGCCTTTGTGTTCTCGTACGACACGACCCTAATGGCCTCGTAGCAACTGTGACATTTCATGTTTGTATGAGAACAGGGCAGCCCTGTTCGCACACACAGCTCGTCTCCAGATGCGTCTGGTCCTGGCGGGTATAGCGGCGGAGATGCTGAGCGGCACAGCCAGCAGGGCCAGGCCGAGGCTCGGCAGCCTCTTGCTGGCCCCCGCCACCAAAACACTACCGCCGCTGGCAGGCACGGGGAGCCAGAGATTTCGGTCAACGTCCTCGATGCAGGGATATTCAGAGATGGCGAGAGAGCGGTCGAAGACTGTCACGTCGTTTTACAACCAGTCTGCTATAGATGTTTCTGCAGAAAAGGTAAAAAAAACAAGACAAACCAAAAACAATGTAGCGCGTTCCCCCTGAAAAGGTCTTCTAACTGTTGGGTAACAAAGCTAGCTGTAGCTAGCTGTGGCTGGGTTGTGCTACGTTCAGGGACAGGTGAAAAGGCAGTGAATATGAGATTTTTCTACTTAAAAGAGCAGTTCTTTAGAACTGATGTCTGATCGGTTAGAAGAAAAACGACTTCCTTTAGAACAAGAATAAAGCTGTCAACAACAAAATATTTGTTGTTGTAAGAATAAAATAATTAGTAATTTCCCATTTATGTATTGGAGCTTATAAATAAAATAAAAACCGATTTTATGTATTTAGTTTGGGCTATTTTCTATTTGTTTTAGGTGAAATTATTGTATTGAATTACAGTGCAATATTAAAAAATAATAATGCAGAGTCGCCGACAAGCCCGGTTATCTTTGAAAGTGACTATTTATCGTAACGAGACCTGAATACAACGTCAGGGAGCTCCACGTTAAAACAATCTGTAGCCTGCTGAGCTTTTGAGACAAATTAACATCGCTCCTTTGCTTTCTCTGATGTTTACCGGACAAGACGAGCTGCCAGTGCAAAACTGTAATAGGAGCGAGACTGTAGATATGAGAAGATTGCCCAATAATAGGAGAGTTGATAGTGTAAAGTTTCAGCGATGGAGCTAAAGTTGACCTAGTTAATGAGAGGTGAGTATTTTGCCAATGTCTAAAATACTTTGCCTATAACTTAAACGAAAGAGAACGCACTAATTCCTTGAGTCACTCGGTTTCCATATCCCAATTGTCAACCATATTATTGTTATCATCAGTAAAGATGGAGGTATGGATGTAGCTCTTTCCCCATAAAGCACTCCTTCCTTTCCTCCGTCAATTTGAATTGCTCATTTTTTGTCAACTCCTCTGTAACAAGTAGAACAAGTACTCTCATGGTAAACTGAGACTACTTATTAAAAAGAGGAAGGAACTCAGATAGTGAAACAAACCCCCACCCCACCCACTACAACACTATGACAAATAACAGTTGTTGTCCTGTACGCTGATATAACCATCCGGGGGAAAGGGCTGGATGGTTGCAGCAGTAAACATAATCTAATTGTGCCAGAAAACTGATACATTTATTACTTCTAGTGTAAGATTTGTGCACGTATCACAGCTCATCCCAAAACGACCAATCTGGGAGACTGTAGTGACCAGTGGCTCCTAGCTTGGGGGCTGGGTTAAGGGATAAAATGTAAAGATTAGGACTGCAGTGATGTTTCTTAGTGTTTGGATCCAGGAGGAATGAGTGGGTTTCTTCCACATTCTTCACTTGTGAATACTGGTTTTTGCAGTGTCGTATTGGGGTAAATAGAACTTAAGCTTATAAAACTGATGTCTGTTTGACATGGGTGTGCCTCTTAGGCTCCATTTAGCCTGGTTTTAATTTGCAATCTGATCCCAGATCTGTAAACCAGCATAAGATGTACAGACCTGTATTCTGCATGTATTTGCACAGTGCTTTTTACTTCTGCAGCTGCAGTTTGCATGTTACTGTGAGGTTTGAATGAATGTTATTGACTGCAGCTGTAATTTAAGGACCCATTACTTCAACATTTACTACAGTTTTTGGATTTTTATTATGCTATAGTATGTCTTAACAGCAAAAGACCCCAGGTTCAATCCTGGGAAGAGACACAGATCCCTTCTGGCATCTGGTGTAAAAACTTGTGCAGCGCTACCTGCTGCTCCCTTGTGAATAAGTCTGTAGTATCTCTGACATGGGCTGTGTAAGTGTACCTGTATTTTTGCAGTGATTCATCAGGAAACCCAAACCACTTTAGTGTTTTTGTCAGCATGGGGTAGCTCAGATTGTTGTATTGGCACCTCACTGTGGCACCCTCCGATGCGATGACCTGCTGTGACTGTTTGGAGGTGATGCCATGATTTGCTCCAGCTGCTGAGCAGAGGTGTATTGCCGTGCGGTACTGGAGCACACCATGACATGTGCGCGTACACCAACACATGCACTTTTTTTTTGTTTTTGTTTTAACAGTGCCCTCTAATATGATTAGTACATGATTGAAAACAGACATCCACAGAATGCCTTGCGCGCACACACAGACTAGTATTACTAGAGCCTTTTTTTCCCTAATAAAGAACACTTTTAAACTATTTATAGTTCTGTGCATGGTGAACAGACTCTTACAGTTATCCCATCCCTGTCAGCATCATAAGTTCAGGAATGCTTCTTATCCAGTGGAAAGTCAATTAGGTTGCAGATTTGAGTCACCCTGAAAGTGTTATTTGTTTTTTTTTTCTCTTCTCATTCTTTCTGTCAAGAATATTTTTTAAAATTTTAAATTCACTTCATTTTATTCTAATGGATGTAGAGGTCGTAGAAAAGCATTCTTGAACACAAACAACAAAAAGCAGTTTTCTTGTTGTATCGCTAAGAGGAAGCGAGCCCATATTTGGAGTTGTTGTTGCAAATACAGTAAGACAGCTTGCAGTGCTGTCTCATATGTCCACAGCCTGCCTTTGACTTTACAACATGCTATGTAAGCTTGGCCTAACAATGGAATGGAAACACACAGTCACGCAGCATATAACAACAATCTGAGTTTCAGATGTTCTGCTCCAAGAACTGTTGTGGGTTTTTATTTCTTCCCCCCAGTGCTTTTAGTCCCAGGAACCTTTGAAGAAACCAAAAAAACAAGTCTTTCCGACAGTCGGCCGTCTGTCTTTGAAGCAGACAAACCAGGCAAATTAGTTCAGACATAAAAAGTTACTCATGTTTTTACATGTGTGACTTTTTAAAAAAAAATATAGCAGTGAGCTAATGGCAGCCGGCTTCTCTGCTTTCTGTGTGTCTAGGTTCAGTGGTGGTGTAGACTTGTTGTTGTGCTTCAGAATGTAACAACCGTGAAACAATCACAAAGTAAGTCGTCTGATTCTCTGCAGTTTGGGGAAGCAGATAAGGGACTTTCTGAATGTAAATTATACAGTACAACGTAAATGTGTCATTATGTATTGCGAACACTCGGCACTGCTCATCACTCGTACCAAAGCCTGACGGTGCTTCAGTGTCCCAGCTAAAAATCTGTCTGTAGGACGGTGTTTTTCATGTGTCTGCATTAATGTCACTGGAAAATCTTCCCGTGTCAAACTAAAACACAAGCTCTACTGTTGTGAATGTGCAGATAATTTACTGTCTTCCCAGGCCTCTGTTCGACTGACGTTGGCAACCCTGCTGTATTCTGGGAAATCTGCTGATGGACACCACATCTTGGTAAATATTTTATCCATGCTGGGAGTTCTGTTAAGTGTATGTTTAATGAGGCCTCTGAGATTCTTCACTATTGTGTGTGTGATCACAGAGCAGTGCCAAGTACCTCCACAAGGAGCTGCCTGTACGGATCGCCCATCGCATCAAGGGCTTCCGTAGTTTGCCCTTCATTATCGGCTGCAACCCCACCATTCTGCAAGTGGTAAGAAGACAGTTCTCCTGACACACCCAGACACGGTTTACAGATTGCTGAGCTACACAGGAAGCGAGCCCTGTTGGAGCTTCTATAAAAAGAAAGTAACAATTAGGCCACTGTACCGGAGAGTCTTGACTGAACTTTGAATGAGAGGAGGGAAAAGCTCTCTTAAGGTGCTCCCTGTCAACTTAGTCGTCCCACTGGGGAGGAGTGGATGTGGCGTAAGAGGTATAGCAGGGTAGTGGTTCAATACCAAGCTGAGATACAACTGCAAGGGGGTTGTTTACATAATATTTATACACATAATGGTGGTATCAACAATCTGTAAACTCTTTATAGGATATCCTGTAGCTGATGGGTTGTGGCAGCAAAGTTGTGGGGATTTTTTGTTTGTTTTTTTTAATGCTGCCATCCTGGTGTTGTTTGTCACAAAAGTCTCTGCAAGTTTCAGCAACATTTTTCCAAACCACATATTGCACATGGACTGCATTTTTAAAATGAAAATGTGGTGGTGTTCGGTGTTATCCTCTGATCTTAGCACGCTTGGTTTGCAAACTGCATTCACATAGTTGGTGTTTAGCAGGCAAATAAATAAAAGTGAAGCTCCGACTTCCTGGATTGGCCTTATCAAACAGCTAGTCTCATTATTTGTCAGATATTTCCATTAAAAATATGTTAAAAGGCACCAGCACCAGAAACACAGTGGAGTGGTTCTCTTCAGTGATTTCAGTCTGCACAGGTGAGTACTGGCAGTACGCTGTCAGATGCAGCTGATGGTGTCGGCACACCTGTCAATCAAAGCTGCCACGCCCTTAACTATAAGCCTTAGCAGTATGCAAATGGAGGAGTCAAAAAAAAAAATCCCATTAAAAGATTTCTTTTTGACATCCCTTTTGCCCTTGTGCTATATTCAATTATAAATGGGGTTTAAATAACTTAGGAAACAGCTAGTCTCCTCCACCTGGGGCAGCAACTCGTCCCTGCAGTCTGGTATTCTATTAATTACTCCAAACGAGTAATAGGATGAAAATACTTTTGTCCTAGTAGTGAGCAATAATAAATATTTAAAAGAAAATAATACAGTCTTTCTTTAGAAATTGCTCTTTGAAAGTGTCACACACTTTATTCCACCCACTAAATAATTTTGATATGTTTATTTGTTTCACACATGATTCAGGCCTGTCATATAAAGTAGTTACCCTCAATGACATGTCTGTCACTCTGCCTGCCTGTCTACTTCTACCTCATCTTTCATGCGGATTGATTCTTCCAGCAAAAGCGGTCCGCACCAGCAGAACGCCGATCTTGGAAGCACGAGCCTTTGTAGTTTTTCAGATGCCGTTTCAGACAAAATTCCGTTACCCCCCCCCCGGTAGAGAGGTGAAGGTGGCACAGGCACGTGTGGCCGGATAAATGATTCTCTGAAACCGAAAGACTCGTCATTGTCATTGTTCCCTCTGGCCCTTTTATTCCTCTGCAAGCGCTTTGTGAGCAATTCGCCACCTCTGCATGTCTCGTTGCCGATGAACTTTCACCCAGATTCCTTCCCTTTTCTTCTCCGTGTCGATTGCATAAAGCAAAGCTCCTTTTCTGTGCCAGTACTCGAGATGTAGGTCACAGTGGATGTCGTTGCACCATTAGCTCTTTGATCAGAAATGAAATGGAATTTTGTTTCTTCAGCTTAAGCGCGTCAAGATGACGAGTCATTTACTCCAGAATTTAATGTGAAGAAGTTTCTCAACGCTGTCAGGGACAGAAAACTCATCCCACTGACGCATCCTGAAACATTCCTTAATGCGAGCCTCGTGAGGACTTGTAACGCAGTGAGGCCCAGTCTGGGGGCCCGCGCCGGTGGCGTGATGCTTTCTGGTTGAGTGAACAATCACAGAGAATCGTCTAACTCGAGCCCGCACCTCTCTGTTTTTCTCACAGCATGAACTCTACATCAGAGCCTACCACATGCTCAGCGACTTTCCAGAGGTGAGTGCCCCACCCACTCAGACACCAAGACTAACACACACACACACACACACGCACACAAACACAGGGGTCACGAGTTCAAGTTTTTCGCTTCTCAGGCAATGGGTTTGCTCACGAGCAAAACAGGAAGTGTGAACCTCTGTCGTCAAGACATGTGATCGGTCCGCCTGCTGCGTCCGCAGGATCGGCTCAGCTGATTGGGTAAAGCCAGCCGCGGCTGTGTTGTTAAAAGTGATGCTTGAAGCCATATATGTTATTTCTGTCAGAGAAAATACGTTTCTGTCCAATCATTCTGTGTTTGCCCCTGAACACATTACTGTAGGTTGGTGTACGGCTCTTCTGTGCTACTGAGTTGAGGATGTGTATGAAGGATTTTAAAATTTGTAGCTTTTCAATAACATTGACTATTGATGCTTTGTGTACTGTCAGCACTATAACTCGTGTTCAGTCAGATTTAGGCTTGCCTGTTAGGTGCAATACATTCAACGCCTTTCATGTTAAATTTCTTCAGTCTGGATAGACATGCTTGTAAATCTCAGAGACGCTGGCTGGCTGAGGCATGCCGTAGCACGGTGATCCCTGTGTTCTGTTTTTCTAGACAAAGCAGGCAAGCGCACCCAGTCGCTCGTGTGTTTGTGCACGCACAGTCGCAGATTTCAGACCTGCCGAGCACGTTTTCCGTTCTCCTCCGTGTTAATGACACGTAACGTTTAAATCTGATCGGGAGCCCTCAGAAAAAGAAACTAGAACACCCGCCTCTCAGTGCCTGTAAATGTGTGTGCGTTCTTCGTAACATAAAGCACTGAAGCGCTGCACTGTGCTGCGCTCAGGCTTTCATGCTCTTCTCGTAATCGTCTATAAACACGTTTCTGAAGATATGAGCCAGATGTTGGGGCAGCTAAAAATAAGAGATGCTGTCAGTCTGATTTAAAAGGAAACTAAAGAGACAAGTCATCAGATTTGAGTCACCTATAGTACAGTGGGAAACTATAATGTCTTAAAAAAAAAAAAAAAAAGTCATACTCACCACTTTTATGTCTGTATGCCTGGTCCTGGTTTGCTTTTGCACTTGCACCAGTTGTCCATTAAGTCCTTAAAAGGACAATAATCTGCACAAATGTGCACAAATGCTTTTTTTCCCCTTCACTTATCCTGTGCATTCTTTAATTGATTTATTTCTTGAGCCACCGTCCGTGGATTTAAGGAATAAACCCACGGATGGCGAAAGACGTGGCTCTCGTTACTGGCGGGTTTAAACAGCGAGAGATTCGTAAGCTTAATTTCTGTAAAAGAAACATCTCTGAACGGTAGAGTGGTGAGTATACGAGACCGTTGCTGTACTGAAGCTGAGTTTATCACAGAGCAGCAGGTAAACGCGAAGAGTCGAGTCAAAATGAGTGTAAAATTAAAAATAACGAAGAAGGCTCGTCTCAAAGCAGGCTGTCTGTTCACACGTCGGGTTTAAGGTGAAGCGCGTCCCTTTGTTTGCAGATCAAAGATCAAGACGTGGAGGCTCGTTTCTGCAAACTGGTGCGGCAGCTGCTGGATGACCATAAGGATGTGGTCACCATGCTGGCACAGGGCTTCAGGGAGTGTCGCAGACACATCCAGGTACGCAAATA
This sequence comes from Pterophyllum scalare, assembly GCA_024447675.2. Lineage (NCBI taxonomy): Eukaryota > Metazoa > Chordata > Actinopteri > Cichliformes > Cichlidae > Pterophyllum > Pterophyllum scalare. The sequence goes on from JAMQGT020000073.1 coordinate 128,895, forward strand.
CTAACCTGTAACATCAGGATTCACCATTTGCTGGAAATAACTACTTACTAACACTGCTTATTCTTTGTCGCCATAGAGTGGGTTATTAATTAATGTCGGTTTATTTTTGCCTTCGGGGTAATTAAATGCCCTTTTTTTTTTTCTTTTTTTTTTTGGAACGATTATTTGGGGCATTCTCTGCAAACTATGGAGGGTTTGGTTAAGAAAGCCACTAATCTGCCTGTAAAATGAAAGATACTCGTGGTGTTTGTAACATTTTAGGCTTGCTGAGTTTTACCTGTGAAGTGTCAGTCACATTGTTTTGTTTTTTTCCTTGCTGTCACAGGATGAAACGGTCATCCGCAACTTCCTGGATACAACGCTCTGCTCTCGTTTGGGAATCCGAATGCTGGCCACGCACCATCTTGCTCTTCATGAAGATAATGTAACCGTTCCCTGTTGTTCATATGATTTTAAGACCTTTGAACTGTGTTGGTTACACAGAGAAACTCTCCCCTTAGGGAAGCCCTAAGGGGAGAGCTCAGAGTTCTGAGTTGGTAGTTGTCCGGCTTTCTCTACATTGTCTCATTTCTGCAAACCTGGGATTACGTTTTTGGGTAGGGATACCAGCAGGACTGGGTTCCAGTCAAATAGAGGTTGTTGGTTTGGTGGTGTCTACATTCAGCTACAAAGATGCATAAAAAAATACCATGTTTGCTTTGGCACTTGGTTATTTAAGCAAATGCTATTATGTAATAAAACCAGATACGATTTAGTAATTATGCTTACTAAATACTTTCTTAGAGTTGAGTAAAAAGAAAGTGAGATTTCTATTCTTGTTTCAGCCCGATTTTGTTGGGATCATATGCAGACGTCTCTCACCCAAAAAGATCATAGAGAAGTGGGTGGATTTTGCCAGGTGAGTGTTTTTGGCACGGCTTTGCTTTTCTCACCTTTTAGGTGACTTTGTGCTTCTGTTGACCGGGGCAAGTCAGAGTTCAGCTGATAAACGTCCAGACACAGTAACTGGAGCTGTGAATGAGCTGTCATTCTTGTTTGCCTTTGCTAATCTAATCAAATGACCTTTTGTAGAGTTCAAATTATGTTTGCAAAGAAATGATCAGAGGCGCCACGGAGATAATGGAGATAATGCCTTTAGTTATTGTTTGGGCTAGTGCGCAGCTATTAAGCGCAATAAAATCAAACAAAACAATTGAAACAGAAATAAAAATTATCTATTTATTTGTATGAGTGCAATTGGACTTCCATTTAGTTTGGTACATCTCTCTCAGGATGATCTGTAATTTGTCATCCAGCAGCATTATTAGGTAAACATTTCCACCGCTTTGGTTTGTGATCCCATCGTTCTGAGCTCTACTTAGTGCTTTGTTCATGGTAACACACTACACTATGTGCGGTAGAAGTTACTGCTCCTCCACCCGAGCTTTTAGTCTTCAACTTTGTGAGAAATGTTCCTCATGTCCGACAGACGTCTCTGTGAACACCAGTATGGCAACTCGCCCAGGGTGAGGATCAACGGACACGTAGCCGCTCGCTTCCCTTTTATCCCTCTGCCTCTGGATTACATCCTGCCAGAGCTCCTCAAGAATGCCATGAGGTAAACTAACCACCCACTCAGACATGGAGAATATCCACTGATTTCACTCCGGCTCCTGCTGAATAAAGAATGGAAACATCAGTTCCATTTTTCAGGTTGTAGTCTCTGTCATCTGAACAATAACGTGATGGCAATCGGTGTTAATTTCATTGACGAAATATTTTCGTCATAGTTTTCATCAGCGATCCTTTTTTTTTTTTTATTCATGACGAAAACGAGACGATAACTAAATTAAAAGTACCTAAAAGGATAAAAACTGTGACGAAATTAATCGACACTTTCGTCAACGAATGAGACGAAAATGCTTGGCGGGGACGACATCCAGTCAGAACTGATTTAATTTTGTGACTGGGCGGGACAAGTTAGGAAAACATCCAGTCAGAACTGATTTAATTTTGTGACGGGGCGGGACAATTTAGGAAAACATCCAATCAGAACTGATTTAATTTTTTGACGGGGCGGGACAAGTTAGGAAAACATCCAATCAGAGCTGATTTAATTTTGTGACGGGGCGGGACAAGTTAGGAAAACATCCAATCAGAACTGATTTAATTTTGTGACGGGGCGGGACAAGTTAGGAAAAAATCCAATCAGACGCACAGTTGCACAAATTTGCTCTAAACCCGGGAAGGCCAAACTAGCCTGTGTGTCGTTACTTCCGATAGAACTAAGTTATGTAAACAATGTCAGCAGGGAGAAAGAGAAGAGCCGATGTATGGACACATTTTTCCTTTGACGTCGTGACAAACAAAACGACCTGTAAACCACGTGGGGTGACTATCTCGGGTAAAAAAACACGACAAATCTTAACGACATCTGCAAACCAGTCACTGTATTATTTCAGTAAGGTGGTGTTAATGATCAGGTGAAACGCTAATGTTAATATTATTAATAATATTCCATAACTTTTAATACATTTTGTGCAAGTGTGTGTAATGACTAATTCAAGGGAACTGAAGAAAACGCATTTACATTTTACACCCTTTATATTTTAGTCGACTAAATCAACTGTAGATTTAGCCGACTATGTTATGATAATTTCGTCAACTAAAACTAAAACTATTCAGATGACTAAATTATGACTAAAACTAAATTACATTTTTGTAAAAAGACTGTGACTAAAACTAAATCAAAATTTACTGTCAAAATTAACAGTGATGGCAATAAAGGATCTTTGATGGAGAGCAGTAAAGATTTCAGTCTGTGGGAGTGAGCCTCTGCATGGGCTGAAGCTGGCTGGCAACAGTGTAGCCGTTACTGGTTTTGAGAAGAGGGTGCAGTTTGGAAAGTGACGAGCTCTTTTGATGTAGCTTTTAATGGGTTTGGAGAATGTTGTTGATTCCAGCTTGGACTCAGAAGCACAGTCCAAGTCGGCGAACACCCAGGTCCTCTTTTATTTTATTTATTTTTAGCTCTGCTGTTTTGAAGAAAGAAGTCGAGCTAGTGTCACACTGCAGCCTTTGCATCAGCGTTCCACAAAAACATTAACGTTGGTCGTAACTCGAGAACGATGCGGCGTAGAATCTACTAAAAATCTCAGAGGAGTTCGAATCTTGGCCACTTTGACCTCAAGTTAAAGGTCAGAGGTCAGGTTTCCTGAAAAGCTTCGTGATAACTCCAGAATGATCTCACCCGGGATGTTCAGAGTCACACCATAGATGCGTATTGTTCAAGCTAGACCCATCAAACTTCACACACTTGTTCTCTGACTTTACTATAACAGCACTTTAAATGCATAAAGTGAGGGTTTCCTGTGTCATCTGCTGCTTGTGGCTCCGGCTTGCATGTTCATTGCACGGTCCTCGTTGGATTTCAGGATGTTAGAGAGGAGGATGGAGTCTGAAATGCATCTCAAAAAAAAAAAAAAGATTTGCTTTCGTCTGCTCTGATTCTTCTATTTGTATCTTCAGGGCCACCATGGAAAGCCATCTGGACACCCCATACAATCTGCCCGATGTGGTTGTCACCATTGCTAATAACGACATAGATTTTATCATCAGGTGAGTGCCACTGCAATATTTTTATCCAGGAATGATGACCGAATGTCCAAACCAGTCCAACTGATTTCTTTCAGTGTGTATGATCAATGATTCAGGCTTACCCCCTGCAGGGGAGACCTCCTAAAAAGGAAGGTATCACTACTCGTTTTTTCTGTCTGATTCAGGATCTCAGATCGTGGGGGCGGCATCCCTCACAATATCATAGACAAGGTGATGGACTACCACTTCAGCACAGCTGAGGAGAGCGCGCAGGATCCCCGCATGAGCAACCTCTTCAACAACATTACCAACAGTGGGAATCAGTCTAACCCTATGCATGGGTAAGGATGTGAAGCCACAGAAAACGTGATTTCAGATGCACTCATGTTTGTGTCAGAGTTACTTTAAGCCTGTTTTCTGTGTGTGTGTGTGTGTGTGTGTGTGTGCGCGCAGGTTCGGCTTCGGCCTGCCCACGTCTAGGGCCTACGCAGAATACCTGGGTGGCTCTCTGTCCATCCAGTCTATGCAGGGCATTGGCACCGATGTTTATCTGCGTCTGCGCCACATTGACGGCAAAGGAGAGAGCTTCAGGGTGTAAAGTTTCCTACTGGTAATCCTTGTAGACCCAGCCAGGGAGTCGGGCTGTGCAGAAGTGCAGGGGGTTTCCCACAATGAAGGCCAGTGAGGACGAGGTCTCACAAAGTAAAGAAAACAAAGTGTTGTTTGCTTTTTTCTTCCCCCAGAAGGCTCCTAAATTCACCCACCCACTCCTTGTTCTTTTGTTTTTGCCTTAGACTGATTATAAGCTATGTTGCCTCTCGAGGTGATCATTTCATTTGTTTTCCTTTTGTGTTTCGTACCCTGTGGCATGCCGCTTAGAAGTTTGAGGTGCGGGACGGGTAGCGGACGATTGAATGTGTAGGTTATTGGGACAAACTGTGCATGATAATGGATATTGATGATGATGATGATTAGAGAGAATGGAAAGAAAGCAGAGCTTCAGTTTTAAAGAAGTTCACTTTGAAGTTGGGTATCTCATAGCCTCGAAGTAGAAATTTTGATGAAAAATATTTCAAACTGAACTTTTGAGACACTCCAGCAGCTCCGTCAAAATCTCCTCAAAGTGGACAAAGCTGCTTATATGTTAAATTCCCAAACCCTCCCGGTGGGTCATCGCTTGCAAGGCAAAAACGGCGTCCGTTGGTGGAAGCAGTGCATACGTTTCGCTTAAGTATCCCCACGTTAGAGCTGATGTGCTTGTGTTGGGAACCTCGACGCTCGCGTGTTGTTCCGCAGTACGGCCGCGGCTGATAAAAACAGAAGAAACTGCCAAAACACCAAATGCTCATTAACACGTTTCTGTCTTCTGTTTGGGGAAACTCCGTGTCGAGCAGCGGCTCTGTGGAGCTGTTCAGCTGCCTTACTGCGCGACACTAGTCCTTTAACTGCATGCTGACTTTTTTTTTGTGTGTGTGTGTGTGTGTGTGTTTTTGTGTTTGTTTTTCTTCTAGTTGCCTTTATTGGTTCCCACAGATGCACACCATCTCAGAAACTTTCAATAGTTTTTGCACAATTAATAAGTTTCTTATTGTAATGCTCAGCATGGATCATAGCAGTTTTTTTTATCATTATTGTAACAACTTTAAAAATAACAATATACCAGAGAGCTACTGCCTGACACGCGCTTCTTTTCTGACATTAAGGCTGTCTTGTTGAAAAAGGTTTTGCAGAAGATCATACTAACAAAAAAAAAACCAAAAAAAAATAGCGGCGTCATAAGGTGTTGAAAAAGTTGCAATATACGAGTCAACGCACACACTCCTCGCAGTTTGTCAAACATTCCCCAGTGGATGCAAGATCCAACAGATCGGTCCTGTTTGATCTAGGAGCTCATTACTGTACTGGCTAATGTTTTTTTGTTTTTTTCTCTTCTTTTTCTTATCTGAAAGGGCATTAGAGATATGAAGCCGTTACCTGCAAGATTGGGAATCTGTAAAAGCCTTGTAATTCATCACAAGCTAGTCACGAATGCATTTGTTTTGTTTTTTTCGGGGTTTTTATTTTTGTAAAAGAGCGTTTTCTTTTTAGACCTGAAAGGTCTCATCAGTCTCCTGGAGTCGTGCAACATTTTATTCTACACCTGAATCCATATTGCTTTATAATAGACTACTTTATTGACTGATTTGGTCTCTAGAAAAAAAACTACAAAGACCTTTAAAGGATCTTATAAACGGAGTAATCGGTTCACAGAATATCATATTTCTTCATTTCTTTCCCCCGAGTTCACATATGGAAGAGTTTGGACCTGTGAAACATTGTGTTCTTTTGCCCTCAAAATCTGTTTAATTTGTCAAAGGTTCATATTTATGTTTGACCTTTCGTGAAGCACCCCCCCCCCCGTGATTAACTGTTTTTAAAAATCAGAGAAAATATATTGTATCATTGATAAATCCTTCTATATGAATTCATGTGCTTATTGTGGCTTTGAAGGACATGAAGATGTTGTATGTATGTAGCTTATTCATGAGTGAACGCCTCATAGCTTCAGATGCAGGTGAACATTTGAGTTTTGTGTCTCTTTTTTGGGAAACATTGCTATAACTGGGATTCCTCTTATTTAAAAAAATGTCGGAAGGCTTTCATAAGCATAAAATGTGCACTGTACGCCCCCTGCTGGCCAAAGAGTTAAGGGCAGACTAAAAATCTTGTTCCTGGAGAGAATATCTTTTTTTTTTTTTTTTCTTTTCAAGCAGATGGAAGTGAATTTAATTGTATGGACTTCAGATTCATTTTGGATTTTAAAATGAGCATCAGGAAAAAAAGTCATTTAGATAAAGATCTCCAGCACAAAGCCAAAAAAAAAAGTCACGTTACTGAGAAAGTGTGCTTTTGTCTCTGGCTGAAATGAGTTTCTCCCACATTTTCTGTAGATATTAAATTTCACTTTGTTGGAACTTTTGTGAGTGATCTTTATTTTTATTTACTCATTAGTTATTATTCCATCATTTGTTATTTCTCATGGTTGAAGTGAAACCTCCTCAGAAGGTCAGGCTGTGTGGCCAAATGTGAGAAGCTCGGTCTGACGTTTCAGCTGCACGTTAAAAGATGCCAGTCGAGGTGGTTCGGGCATCTGATGCCTCCTGGGCACCTCCTAGGTGAGGTGTTTAGAGCAAGACCTACTGAGGGGAGGGGACATATGTTTTTTTTGGGAGACAGTGGGCCTTGTACCTTGTGGCCAGATCCAGGTACGCATAACAGTGGTAAGTAAAATCTTAAAATCAAGGCTAAGATGCAAACTCAAATAACTACGTGGTAATCTTTTAATGTAGATGGGCTACAGCAGCAGAAGACCACACTGGGTGCCAAGGCTAGAGTTTACATGGGCTCACCAAACTTGACGACAGAAGACTGGTGAAACATTTTCTGGTCTGCTGAGTTTTGACTTGTGTTTCGACGTTCAGATGGTAGGGTGAGAACCTGGCATAAGCATGGATCAGTCCTGCCTTGTATCACTGTTCAGAGTGCTGGTGGTGGTGTAGCTGGGCGGGGGATATTTTCTTGGCACACTTTCAGACCCTTGGTACCAACTGAGAATTGTTGAAACGCCACAGCCTACCTGAGTGTTGTCGCAGACCACGTCCATACCGTCATGACCACAGAGTGTACCCATCTTCGGATGGGTGTTTCCAGCAGGATAACGCTCCATGTCACAAAGCTCAAATCTTCTCAAACAGTAAGTTAACGGTACCCAAATGACCTCTATGGCCGCCAGATCTCAATCCAATAGAGCCCCTTTGAGATGTGGTGGAACGGGAGATTCACATCATGGACGTGCAGCCGACAAATCCGCCGCGGCTCTTTGATGACGCCGTGTCGGTGTGGACCAGTGGAACGTTTCCAGCACCTTCTTGAATCTGCACCGTGAAGAATTCAGGCAGTTCTGAACACAGTACTAGCAAGGTGAAAGGTGAGGGTATATTTGTATCTTTTCTGCAGAGCAACAATTGGGTTATTTTGCCAAGTGGAAAAAGATGAACGTAAAACTGAACTTTATGTTCACCACAGGAAATGTGCACTGCAGACCTACACAGTTGGTTCTTTCTAAAAGGATGTTCTAAGACAAAGCAAGTGTAGAGTCCTCGATGACAACCCGTGTTTGAAGCCAGTTGAATGAGGACTCGCTCTTTTTCTCTAAATGTTGGACAGAATTCTCCTTTTGCAGTCTGTGTATGAATGTAAGGCAGCATGCTTTAACCGTGTTGGTTTAATGGTTCTCTGAACCTTGGGCAGTTTTGTTGCAGTAACATTTGTATTCGAAGGCTAAGCGCTTGGAAAGAAGTACGACGTCCCCCACCGCTGAGCGGGGGAGTCCGGCTGCTTCAGAGCAAGCGGTGCACTCGTTTCAGATGTGGACTGAACTTTACCTTTAGAGCTTTAGATGGCGCTCGTGTAAACGGGTGACATCAGCTTTTAAGCTGATATCACCTGATAACTGCTGTTTGCTGACCATACTCATCACCACTGTTTAGGCCTGTTCAGCATTTTTATCAGACGGTTAAGAGCGAAGCTTTAGCTCCACGGGCCACACAGAAACCTCTTTGGCTGACACGTGCACCGTCAGGTTGATGCTGTATGTTTGCGGCCTTGTGCTTTGCTGTCTCATGCTGTCCACTTGTGGCTTGCTTAATCACAGCGATCATACTCATTTGGAAACACCGGTATAACCTCCAGTTCCCAGCTGGCAGGGCATGAAGCGCAGGTAAACAGCATGTAGAAGTTCTAATGGTGTTCCCAGGCAATGTTCAAAGACCATTTGAAGGATTTTTATCACTGAAGCCGATGTTTAATATTTTGACTGTTACCATGTAATACTGTAGTAATGCTTTACCAAACAACAATGTGTAACCTTTTATCCCAATAACACCTCATCACACTACAGGACTAGTTTCGTGGAAAACATTTAGTCATTTGATACAAGAACATTTTATAACCTTCACCTCAAAAATACGTAGCCTCACAGGAACATTATTTGAAGTGATCAGCAGTCGTAAAAGCACTTAAAGTGAAACTATGATTAGAACTTGTAGGTAACATTTGCCAGTGTTGTGAGAATAATCCCTGCTGGCTGGGTGCAGATTACACAACGTCCCTTTATGAAAAGAGTCCTACAAAATTAGGAGGCAGAACCCTCTCAATGTAACCCAATACTAAAAGTATTTGGATAAAAGTTTAGAGTAAGGCCTCCTAATCGGGGCAAAATAAGACCTCTGCTGAAGGGTTTCTGTTATGAAATGGGGCCGTAATATTATCCTGATTTCTACGTGTATTTTTTATTCTAGGATATCCCCACTGATAATGGGTCTTGTTCTTTTTTTTTTCCTTTTTTTTTTTTTAAAGTTGGGTCGCACGGGCACTCATTTCATTTGAGTGAAGATGTCATTACGTTCATAAATGGCCGTAGACATAAAAGACACTGAGAACTTCTTTATTTTTTGGTAGTCTTCATGGTATTAATTACATCTTACAGCACAGGTCTCCATGTCCTCTGCCGGGTCTGTTCAAGAAGCAAAAAACAACACAACGGAGGACGCCCTTTGATAAGAAACCGACACTCGCTGTACAATTAACCTACAAGTGCACTTTTTTCGGTTCTAAAAAGAAAGAGGCGAGGAGACGTAACCGAGCAACACTTTGGTCAGTCGTCGTATTTGGAATGTTGACTCGCACGCCGTGCGTCGCTTCTTTCGTGGAACCCAAACTTACTGAAAGCTCAAAAATTCGAGAAAAAAAAAATTGTAAACTGGAAAACACAACATGCTGTTGACATGCACACGTGATTGTTCTCATGTGAACCTTTCCTCCCAGCCTTTGAGCCTTCACCCCACGCGTCGCACTTAAACCTCGTTGAGCTTTGTCCTGCCCAACTACATGTCCAACAAAAGATGTGCTTGGGTTATGACCTTTAGCAAAACTGCGGTTCAGAAAAGGCAATAATTCTGTAAGGCAGAGCTATATTTGCAAAGTAACACATTCATATTTAAGCCACTTGTGCATCATCGGGATACAGAACAGACAGGTTTGACATCTTTTACACAGGCTCCGTGGTCTGAAAAGCTATCTGAAGATTTAATTAAAAAAAAGGTTTGAGGCATTTCTGAGATTTTGGCTGTAAAAACACTCTAACTAGAATGCAGCATTTAAGACATTCCAACATAGATACATACATAGTGTAGCAACCCCCCCAATCAGAACAGACACTGCAGGTACTTGCAGTTTGAAGGCGGACGCATAGCCCGATTGAGGGGCGGGTTAAGGGTGAGCAGCAAGGCCACCACCGTAACATTTTATCAACTCTAAAGCAAATAAATCTGCTCTATAAATCCAAATCTTTGCTCCTCTCACAGAATCTAACTGAAGTTTCACCTTTGATTACAGAGCTAAGCATGCAGGCACAAAAAGCTGCACCTGTGGCGGAGAGCAGGTGATCTAACAATTAGGAGGTCAGTGGTTCAAGTCCCGCCTTCTTCCAGTCTGTGTGCCACTGGTCAAGCTACTGAACTCCAAATTGGCCCCAGTACACGCATGTCAGGAAGTGCAGTGTGGGTGACTGTGGTTTGTAGTAAAGGTGCTTTGAGTGCTCTGCACAACTACATTTCATCATTTTTGATTTTGAACTAGTAAACGGACCAATTTAACGATCAAAGACCTTCGAGGAGTCCCTCTCTGTGGACTTTTAGCTGAACTAGAATATTCCTATGCTGGGCTACACCACAGTGTGGGTATGGTCGAGCCCCTTTAGACAAACACACTAACATTAATCTGATGGCACCTAAAACCAGGTCACTTTTTTTAGCAAAAGTTATCATAACCCCCATCACGAGATCTTTGTGAGTAGCTCCGTTCATTGGGGGGATGCCCTGCACAGACATTTTAACATTGCCAGTGTGATGCTCCTCGAATCTGCGTGGAAGGGATGGCACACGTTCACCTCACCTTCGTCACAGAAGGAAAAGCGGAACTAAAATTGTAGTTACACTTTGTAAGACAAATACTGCACGCCGTGGCGCTCCCTGTCACCGTTATGCCTGGACGAAGATGTGAATAAAGCACAATAATCAAAAAACACAAGCCAAATTACATTATGGCAAGATTTAAAAAAAAAAAAAAAAGCCATTTCTTTAAGCACAGACAGCAAAAGTTAAAATTACAAGCCAAATAATTTCAATCAGTTTTATGCCAATAAGTGCGGAGATACAAGAGATTCAAAAAGGCGACTCATTCTCAGAAAAAAACTTAATAGATCCAAACTGGAATCATCATCATCATCACCCGACCCTACCATGAAAACACAGATATAGCAAGAATGGCACACAGAACTTAATAGCCCTTTTTCTGTAAACCTTTTTACGTGACCTCTCATCGGCGCACACAGAGTCACTGCACAAACCCTACTATGCAACTTCACCATGAGAATAAATAAGCAGTCTGAGACACATTGGTTGTCTGTACTGTAACACTTTAAAGCTCACTGCTGACATGTCCAAGGTATTAAAAGTGACCAGAATAATATCTTTTAGAAAACGGAGCGAGGGCTTGATAAATATATGACATAAAGTGAAGTCATTAAAGTTGCCGTCATGTTTTCAGACATTCTGGAGGCCTCTCTCATGGCCGTCCAGCTGCACCTTAATCTTATGCAGTTCTTCGATCTCCTGGTGGTGACGCTCTGTCTTGTGGCGAACCAGAGAGCGATAGAAGTGAATGGTGAACACCACAAAAATCACCCCCACTGGGACCATGATGATGGTGGAGGCCAGTGCAGCCTGCCAGCCGGGGTTGAGCTGTGAGGGGGTGGTAGTTTCCGGAGGGCTGGCCGTTGTGGGGCTTACCTTTTTGATCCTGCCAGATTCTACAGGCAAGAACTTGATCCAGCAGAGGAGCACCACTTCTGCTAAAAACAACAGGATCCCCAGGGCTGTGGAGAAACCCCAGGCCAGCTCGATGTAGTAGTGCATGCGTTCGTGGGGCGACTCGCTGACGGAGTTCAGGTTGTGGATGTTGCTGACGGCTTCCACGTTGGGAAGAATGCAGGTGCTGATCAGCAGAGCGAAGAGATGCACTGCCACCAGAATGGTAGTGCACACACTGAAGGCGATGAGGAGCACACGAGGGTAACTGAAATGAACCTCCAGCTGCACCTCCACCATGGCCACCTGAGACATTGACACAGGGTCATTAATGTCCAAGCTACTTCACACCCATGAGTACATCAGAACACACAAAAACACAACGCATGTGAACAAACTGTGCAGGTTCTCAGTCAGCTTGAGGAGAAAAACAAAACAAAACAAGGGCGTCTGGACTCTTTTTGTTCCTTGAAGTTTCATCTTGACATCATGCCAGGCTACTCCAGCAAAGTCCAACAAGTCCTTGGATGCTAGCAATTATATTTGCCAAATAAATAACAAAACACGAAGCAGTTCTGAGGAAGTTTCATTCCAGTTTCTGGGTCAGTGTCAGATTCTCTTTTGAAGGCGATGTGGTTTGTTCTGAAATGCAAAGTGTTCTGAATTTGATTCACATCTCTGACTGGCTTATTCTCCATAGCAACAGAGGCTGTGGCTTGTCTTGTGAAAAGCCACAATAGCAAAACAATGCCCCCCCCCCCAATGAAACTCTAGCAGGCAGGAGCTGTAAATGCTTCATCGTGATAAGCAGAAGAATGAATTCATTACAGAGAAAACAAAACGATGGGCAAGAAAACTGAAATGTTTTTGTGGGAACACAGTTGTCCAAAATTTCATCACATCAGAACATAAATGTGCTTCTATGTTAAAGTCGCTCAATATAATGATAATTTATGTTGTCAGAAGAACCACTAACTTCATTAAGGCTGCAAAAATGATCGACCTGACAACACAAACATGACATTTAAAACCACTTCCTCCCTGCAGGTTAGTGCAGATGATCTAGGTCACACCAGATTTGGTCAAAACAAGAAGAAAAATCAAGCAAGGAAGCTGGGCCACAAAAAAAGGAAGACGGAAAAAAAAAGAAGAGGTGATTATGACTAACCATTGCAAAGCCCGACAGCAGGGCAGAGGTCCTGCTGGAGGCCTTCAGCTTAGCACGACTCAGGTAGAGTTTCCTCCAGGACAGAGCTTGCACTGAGTGGTGGTTGGAGCTGACCAACTCCAGGTAACTACGTCGCACCCAGTCCCTGTAGTCCATCCCGCTGGTCTGGGGGGCGCTTGGCAACCCCCGGGGCTGGAGAACCCATAGGCACATTCAGCTCACTGCTCATGGCACCTGGAGAGTGTAAAGCAGAGAGAGGGTCCGTGTCTCAGATCCCATTAGGACTACTGATGAGACTAACACAGGCTGTGTGATTACGCAATAATAACGTAAAAGGCCCTTTTCCCCTCCCCCTCCTGCAAGCGCCCGTTTCACAGGTACCATTTTATGTAAAAACGAGCCCGATTCTTAGTTCAAAACAGTCAGACATGCCAACAGATTAGCATGAAGTCTACCCTTTTGAAAGCACTGCCTCAAATTAATTGTTAGATTATGATTTAATGATTGATTTATTAAATAGCAGTAATCTTGTGAACGTACTGTGGGGCATTTAAAAAGTTGTACTCCTCCCTCCTGCTGCTTTCTTTTTGAAGTGACTCATTTTGAAAACAGAGTTTCCTTTGAGGTCAGGGCAGACACGCATCAGGTACCAAAGAAATTGACTGGACGGCACAAAATCCTCCCAACCATGCCATGGGAGTAAGAAATAAAAAAAAGACTCCAACACATCGTCATGTTTTTTCCTTTTAAATAGTGATGCACTCAACAAAAAAAACTACACAGCAGCTACACGTTCTGTGTCTCCCTTACCACGAAGTACAGGCGCAGGCTGTGCAAAAAAAATTCCTTTACTATTAATACACAAACACTTATTAAAGTTAATAAGACTGACAGTGGCTACTATCTTTATATACATGTATATATATATATATACATACACACACACAGGCAAGTGCAACACCGTGGCCCCATGATTTTGCAGGGGTAACACATTTTCAGCTCATGCGTATACCTTTACGTCTCTATGTATATTTAGAACTGATAAGTTAGCAGGATCCGTTTACGGAGTTTAGCTAACATACCGCGGTTATTTCAGTCAAACGTTACACAGCAAAGCCGGAAGACAAAATGCTAATACTGCATGCAAGTAATCTGGTGCGCAACTTAGCCTGAGTCCATCTTTACCCGACACCTAGCAGGAGGACTCGTGCAGCTAGCTTATTCAGCTAGCCTTTCCTCAGCAAGTTGTTCACCTGTTTCTTAACTTTCCGTCTTACCTGTCCTCCGAAGTGCCTCTGAAATACGGATGCATAACTGCCACGACGTTCTCTCTCCACGTTGCCGCACAATATGAACTGGACGCTTCCGGGTCCGCTCCGGTGTTTTGGTTAAACAACTTCCGCTCTTTGGCTATAGTTAATCAATAAAAGTATCCCCGTCTCGCTCCTGCAGTCGAACCTGATTCTGGTACGATACAGTCCTCCTCCATAACCCGCGAACCTGCGTAATAGCTGCCTTTCCCTTCCAAGTAAGTTCACCTGCCGCCGGTTTTCCTGGTTCGGATGGTGCGTTCCCATCAGAGGGCAGAACGGAAGCTGAGGAAAAATAAATCCTTAAAATAACGCTTCCGCTTGAGCGTGCAGCCTTCAAAATAAAAGTCAGCAATACGTAACTGAACGAAGTAAGATAAACATA
>JAMQGT020000074.1:0-24577 GCA_024447675.2 Pterophyllum scalare
ATGAAACCTCCCACACTAAAATGACAGGTGTTTCAGTTTCATTGTCCAACCCCTGTATATATGTATACTCCCAGAGTTAAAATAACAATACACATTCTATTCTATTCTACTTAAAAGTGGTTTATGCTAATTACTGTGAGTGATCCCCCTACTGTTGCCTTTGCCTCTACAGCTCATTTATGTGGAAATGTGACCTATGACAAACATACACATCTATGCTGTGAGTCAACTGTTGTAGACAAACCTTCGCCAAAGCACAGTTGTTGTGATAAAGGTAAGAAGAGCTAATCATAAGACAGTAATTAAATGACCTGCTGTATGAGAATAAGGTAAATGCATCATCCAGCTCTAAAAAGCTCAACAGTAAATTATAAATTATTAAAGTATACTGTATATGTTTCAGTTTTTAGTATCTGGATCTTTTCCACAGGGGCATATGATGTAAAAAAGGAGCTGTGTTGTGGTCCATTTAATGATAAGAAGATCTTGCAAAAGAAATCCACAGATCACCTGTGCTGTCATCATGGCCAGTTCAACACCAAGACTGAGTGCTGCTGGTGGAAGAACGGTACAGCTGAGATAGAACAGAAGAAATATTCTTGCTGTGTAGAGGAGTCAGCTGTGTTTAAAGGTCAGCATTTGCCAAATGCCATTTCATGTACGCCTTAGAAATCCACATATTTTATAGTCAACTTTGTTGTAGTTTATTCCAGCTGCTAAAAATAAACATTATTTTTATCTCACCTATTTAAGTTACAAGGTAATTCACAAAATTTGCAAAAAGTAGCATTAACACAGCAAAACACATAGAATGAATGGAAAAGGAACATATGCAACAGAAGATATGGACATACAAAAAAGACTAAGAAGACAAGAAATATTAATCAAAAGCCAGATTTTTTTTTAAATGTAGAACTGATTGTGCTGATCTAACAGTGTGTGAGTGTGTGTGTGTGTGTGTGTGTGTGTGTGGGGGGGGGGGGGTCACCACCCTGGGGTGGAAACACAGTCCCCCTTTGTTTTAAGCCTGACCTGTGAGACCTGTGATCGTAACGGGTGCTCCAATCTGAAGGTTTTGAGGGCAGAATAAGGCGTAAGGAGTTTTGAGCTACAAAGTGATGCTATACTATGGCGTACTTTAAAAGTAATCAGTAAATAGGACTGTGTCATGAATGAAAAACCAATGTAATTCTGTGAGGACGGGAGTGATTTGTGTTTGTGAATAGTCTTGCTACCATGTTTTGTATTAGCTGTAGACAGGATACTGCTTCATCATTATAGACAACTCATTACACAGAGTGGGTTGAAATAATTTAATCATAAGGAAAATGAGAGAGTGGATAAGGTGTTCAGTTATTTGGAAGTATTGGCATTAAATCATAATATAATGTATAAGATATAATATTTGTAATTTGTACAAAGCTAGACTTTGAGATGCTGGTTGAAATTGAGATGTTGATGGAAAACAATGTTTGCAGGTTTCTAACAAATTGCTTTGGGTTGATTATTAGTTGTCCATGTCATTAGGGAAAGATGATTATTTCAAATTGTCTACAGTAGCAGAATACTCATAAGTACATGTAGGATGTGAACCATTTCTGTCTCACTGGACTGAGGCTAATCTTGTTTCTAAGTCTACCGGTTGACTATATCAAATGCTGCGATCAAGTCTAGTAAAATAATCTGCTTCAGCACTCATTAAAATGTTGTTCATAACCCTGTTAAAGCAGTTTATCTACTGTCATTTCTAAAGCCAGATCGATATGTGTCAATTAAAGAGTTGCCCACTAACCACTTTTTTCAAAGATTTTTGAAAGTAGAGGTAATTTGGAGATAAGGCAGTAGTCATGGGATTGTTGTTGAACCTCTTTTTTTTTAAGAGAGGCTGGATACATGGTTGTTCAAAAGAGATTGGGACATGGCCAGTCTATGATTTTAAGGATCCATGGAGCTGTGATGTCAAAAACCTGCCTGAACAACTGGAATAATTGCCAGTGCACATTTTATATTTATGTTGGGCACAATGTTGTTTAGATGGTGCAGAGGGTAAATGTGTGATAGATGGGAGGTGCCCAGCTTGGGATAGAAATGAACAAGTGGGACCCAATTAATATGTCTATCTTTCCATTTTAGTAACTTCTCACAGTTTTCAGGTCAGGTGGCACAAACAGTAGCTGGAACAGGGTTTACTAGACTGTTGATGGTATTAAAGAGAAGTCCCAATGTATATTCAATTGCAGTAAACCATCTTTGAAAAATATGCCCATTTCTCAGTCTTTATCAAATTATTAAATGAAATCATCAGCTCCCTCATATTAAGCCAGTTGACTCAATTTTGTTAAGTTCTTCTGTGGTCTGTTTTTAGGCTTTTTATATTTTCATTGATCCAGGGCTTTGGGTTTTACAGGTGCTATTTTGTCCAGAGGTCTCAAACATATTATATCAAATCAGAAAACTCACAGTAATGTCAAGAGTGAAATTTCACATTAGCACTTCAAAACTAGGAGACTCCTTCACTGAGGTGAGAGCGCAGTTGACATTTAATAGGTCATTTTGTATTTTCACAAAATTCCAGTGGGTGGTGATGTGCTACAGTTATTCCACGATGTCAAGCAGTTAACGTAACTTCAGAATGGCTGGATGGACAGCTGATTCCTAAATAATCTGGACAGGTGCAGAAAGAGATTTAACAGGATGATTCCACAAAGGGGAGCTCTTACATGCATCAGGTGAACAGCATTCAAGAAGGCACTGTGTGATGTCAACAGTCACATTTAGTACTAACATGTTGCATGTTACTTGCATGAGTTCTCCCAGAACAGATCAAAGAAATCAATTAAAAACTGCAATATTTGTCACACCACACTGCGATGCTCATTCTGATTGCAGTAAATATTCTGTTCATTTTTTATTAGTTTTGTCTATTTCTTTTTTTTTTTAAGCCAGTCATGTCTGGCACTTTTCACAATCAGAATGATGATCCGAATGCACTGGTATACCAAACATATTTGCTTTTACAAGAGCAGCTCGATAAGTTTTCTATAGGCTACTTATGTTAATGTTTGTATTTGTATTTTTATTTTATTTATTTAGGCCAGACCTGACAGGCAGGAAGGGGCAAGAAGAAGAGGGATAAAGAGAAAGAGATAAAAAATATATATATAAAAGTTAAAAAAAGGGGAGAAAACAAAAATAATCGGAGAGAGGCAGATACACATACATGCACATATTCGCATATCTATAAATATGCATATACATATATACACATAGACACAATCTTGCTGTGGTTTGTAGTATGTGTGTGTGTGTGTGTGTGTGTGTGTGTGTGTGTGTGTGTGTGCCTCTGTCATGGAGCGTAGTCAATAATGAGGGCAAGAAGCTGCAACCATGCCCCCCACGAGTCAGAGGCAAAGAGGAAAGGTCCCAGGGGACCCGGGCCATCCACGGTTCACTAGGAGCTCAGAAGACCTGAGGCCACACATCCTGATGGCAATCGCGTGCATACTCCCCACAGTCAAAGGGCAAGAGCCCAGAGAGCAAGAGGCAATAAGCAATCCCCCCCCCATAGGTCGGCATCCCCAGCACGAGCTGAGAATGCGGCAACCCAGCGGCAACCCAGGGAAGCAGCCAACCCAGCCCCAAACTACTGGCCAGTTCCTCTACCTCAGGCAGGGTGCATGAAACCTGGGTGTGGGAAGACCCGCCCACCCCCTCCTTCCACTCCACTCAACGTGTTTGGGGTGATGTGTTGGGTGTATGTGAGCGTATGTAGTGGGAAGAATGTGTATGACTGTGTGAAAGCTACAGTGCTATTAAAATTGGAGGGACAGATGTAACATTATTAGTTTTTCATTATTAGTTTTGTCTGATTTTTGAGCTCTTGCACAGCCAGATAGGAATTAAGGATTATGTCTGAATGTGTCAGAATAGTCACACCACCAAGTTTTTTTTTCTCAATCTGCTGAAACGTATGCTAATCAGATAGTGGGTTTTTGTTAGTTTGTTTGTTTGTTATGTACTCAAAAGTCTTTGTGCTTATGTCTGCAGGTGTGCAACAACAGGTAAGAAACAAACAACAATAAATATAAGATTTTAATTGTGCATGTGGGTGCGGGGTGATTGAAGGGCCACTTGTTTCACATGGATAAGATTGTACTTGTTCCTGGTGTGTGTGTGTGTGTGTGTGTGTGTCTGTGTGTGTGTGTGTGTGTGTGTGTGTGTGTGTCTGTGTGTGTGTGTCTGTGTGTGTGTGTCTGTGTGTGTTTGCATTAATATATTTCAATTTATTTTTCAGACACTGGAGCGCCAACCCAACTGGTAAGTTAACTGAAGGTTTGTTGAGGGTCACACCTGAACTAACATGGCATGTATTATTGTCAACACTGACAATCATTAAGTCATCCTTTGCATTAAATATTTCATGGACTTTCTTTAAATAATATCCATTTACAACATAAGTAAACTTGAGGCACTTTCCATAGCTCAAGGCCTTATATAGAGAGAAATTCAGCAGTTCCTTTTGGACAAACAGTCTTATTGGGGAGTAAAAACTCAAACACATGCTAACTGTTGAGCCACAAAGATTAAATTTTCAAAAGATTTTTAACATTACTATTTGGTTTCTGTCAAATGTATTTTATGGCTGCTATGTTATTAGTTACAATAATTTCAGGTTTATAAAGTAAGTCAAGTAAGTTTGAACTTTGTGTTTTGGAATTTTTCACTTTCACTCGCTGGTTAGGCTTAGTCAGCAAAAGAACTTTGGTTTGGGTCAGAATATGTGCCTACACATCACCCTCCAAGTTATAAACTACAGTCAGGAGGTCCTTCACAAGCATCAATATCTTATGAATAAACATACTGCATCATGACACTGATTCCAAACAACACCCTATGTGTATCTGTGAGATGCCAGTGGCTTTGACAAAACGGCAGTATTTTACTCACAAGAAAGGCAACATGGGAAGCTACTCCCAGGAAAAGCAATCTGTAACACTACTACAGGTCAAAGGTTATCCAGAGAACCATTAAACTAGTTCAATATGTGCTAGTTTAACTTTTCCTGAATGAAATCTGAATACACGACAATTTTTTATACTATCCTGTTGCCTGTGCTGTAAAAAAATTAATTTTAATACTTTGTGTTCAACTTTATGGCTGTGTTCATGTGATGTGAACTCTTTTTGTCTTTATTTTTGCCTGTCTGCATGTCCCCAGTACACAACCAAACACACATCTCTGTGGGTCGTCATGTTATAATCCAGAGCAACATCGCTGCTGTGAGAGAAAGCAAAATCCTCATTGGTTCTGCACCTCAGGTATCACTGTCTCCATGTTTCTTTGTTTTTGGACGTAGCTGTTTTATTTGTCAGTTACTATCACCTGGGACATTACACCACCCTGTGTTACCAACTGTGTTCCTTCCACTATGTTTCCAATCGCGCATGCATCAAAGAACAAAGAACAGCTTTCAGTACAAAATTTCCCCCTGCATCATTTATTTTTGTGGTGATTAATGTATGGATGTATGGGCTTTTGTGACATTATCTTAAAAATACCTTGAGTGAAAACTGTAAATACACAAACAGTGACATCATACTGGCTGATAAGATGTGTTTAAAGGAGCAGTGTGCAGGATTTAGTAGAATACAGTGGTGAGTGTTGAATTTGTACAGGAGAACCTATGGTAACTGCTAACATCTTAAAAGGTGAAACCATAGTTTATACAAAAGATGGATGTAACTTCCAGTTCTGAAAAGTCAAGCCAGTGAGGAAGTGCCTTAAATCTGTATTCTATTTATTGGCCAACAGTCATTGCAGAAAGACATCGAGTCAAATGTATGGGAAAAGTAGCTCTGACTCAACCACTGTAAACACTCTCCTACTGAATTTATATTTTCAGTCACTCATTTTGAAATACATCGAATAAAAATTGCACCCACTTCATAAAGTTTGTGCATACTATGTTTTTGAAAGGAGAGTCATCTGGGGTATGCTCACTGGCTAGTGATTTGTGAATGACAAGTCATCAGCTAATGAGTGTATGGTCATTAGTCAGAGCCGCCCCTTTTTGTCACATCCAGTTTCAAAACATAGAGATGGCCAGCGTCCACCGCCCTCAGACCTTTGGCCTAAGTCTGAGACAGGCTGCTCCCAACTCTCCCACGCTATCCCACAACTGAGAGCCGCTCCCTCACCTGAGCACCCTGCCCCCCGAAGGGGACAGTGGGCACCCTGGAATCCCCAAAGCACATGCAGGATGTCCCGACATAGACCAACCCACCCCAATGGGGGTGTGGCCGAGGGGGCACAAACCACCCCACGCAGGAAGAGACCCAACCAGGAGACGGGTAACCCTGAGTGCCAGAACCCCAGACCCCACACCCGGACTGGTGCAGAAGAGGCCAACCACCCTGTTCAGATCCAGCAGCAGCATGGGCCCCGGGCCCCGGGCTCCAGGCCCCACACCCCACACCCCAAGATTGCAAGACAACACCCACCCAAGTACCCCACCACCACCAACCAGGGCAGACCTACAGTTACCACAAAATGGCAGCCCCAGCCCTACAGCCCCATGAAGTCAACAGGCACCCACAGCCCCAGAGCTCACCCCCAGCCACCTATAAGGCACCGGGGGATGAGACCACAGTCAGCCACCCCCACTATCCAATGAAATTGATCAGTGGGAAGCAGAGAGAATCAAATTTGTTTCATTATGTCTTTTTAGGGGTCAGACATTCTCTCCAGATTAATGGGATCTTGAAGTAAATTTCTATATTGTGTAACATAAATATTTTTTGATTTCTAATTTGCAAAGGTAGGTTTCTTAGTGATGGTTAAGTAGGTAAGAATTATGTGTGATGTATTTGATTCTATATCTAATTCACTTACATCACCTAAAATGCATAGAGTGGTTGAGGTTGGGATACAGCAACTAAACCATGTGGACAGGTCTTCACATATCCTCTGCCAGAACGTCTGAACAGGCATACAATCAGTATGATGCTTGATACTGGAGCCAATGAAATGTAGATCTGAGATTTTTACTTTTCCACAAAGTGCTTGTTTTAGGTCCAACCATTTGACTTTTGTAAAGTTTTTAAACTTATTTGTGATGGTTTCTGTTTCCATAGAAATTCCGAGATGTTGTAGTCTAGGGACTTAAAAGCAACAGAGAGTTTATTAGGGATCAGGGAGAACAAAAAGTTGATTTTTGGCAAACCCATCATTTTAATGGTGGCAACTCTCCCTATGAGCGATATAGGTTAAGTAATCCAACGTGTGAGATCATACTCTATCGTTTTTAATAGAGGAATCTGATTCAACCATACCAAGAGCGAGAGCTTGGTGAAAAAATTTCTACCTAAATATCTAATATTCCCTGACTGCAGTGGGGTGGTGGAGATGTCCTGAAAATTACAATTCAGAGGCAAAACTGTTGATTTACTCCAGATGATGGAGTAATTAGATATAGATGAGAACTTATCTATAAGTGTGGTCATCTTTGGAAGAGAAGCTTGTGAGTTCCCAAGGAAAAGTAACACATCATTAGCCATAAGGCTTATCTTATGGTCTGTATTTTCAGTTTGAATTCCTTAATATTTGCATCTTGCCAAATTGTTGTTGCTAGTGGCTCAATAAAGATGAAAAAAAGTGAGGGAGAGAGTGGGCAGCCCTGCCAGGTGCCCCTCTGCAGACTGAAGCTTTGGAAAGTAAAACTGTTTGCTCTAGCACATGCATCTGGGGAGTTGTACAGTGTTTTTATCCAGTTTATGAAGGATGAACCAAATACATCTATTTCTTTCAATAGGACCCCCCCCCATTCCTACACACAGAAGCTACATCCCTGTTTCTAAAAAGGCTTGCATGCTGTGTAAAATTCAAATCAAAAGTAAGAGCTCTTCATGAGCGTGAATTACAATGCTCCTCCACCTACCTTTGAATCAAGTTAAGATGACATGATGACATTTTTGTCTTAGGTGTATGAATGCTTGCTATGCTCTGTGGTTACTGAATAATGAATGGAAAGTTGGAAAGAACTGTTTTTGTCTGACTTCACTGACTACACCCACTCACACAGTGGGCTCACCCTAACTGCCCATGAGAAGCATTTTCTGAGGCTTTATTTTCAATTTAAATAAATGAAAATATTACATTTTGGCAAATCACAACAATCAGAGCAATTACTGTTAAATTTGTATGGCAGTAAGCATTTGAATAACAGTATTTATTTTATTGCAATTTGGATCCCAGTGTTTAAGTGAATGGATAGTATTTATTGGTCATCACAACCCACAGAAAAAACAATATCAGGTATTGTCTGCTTAATATGTTCGGCACACGTATCCACTTGTAATATATGAAAGCAGAAGTATTAAGAGCATTAACTTACAAGACCCAGCCTAAATTACTATGACCTATCCAAAATCAGAATCCAGGAAAGTATGTTTCTTCATAATTTCAGAATGAAATACTGTATGTCTTGCCAAATCCAACATCATGGAATTTGTGTCTGTCCTCCGGTTTTTGGTCGCATAGTCCAACATGGTAGTGTGTTTCCTGGCTCTGAGTTTGCCTGTGTATTCCTAATTGTTGAGTTATTGGCTCCTGTTGAGCTTTCCTAGCCTCCTTATACCTATGTGCAACCTGCAATAAAGCGGGGTTTTCTGAATTTATGCTTTGCCTCCTGAATCCTGCGTTTGGGTCCTTTTCCCACCTGCCACACTGCCGAATCATAACATGTAGCTGTCTAATGATTTATCAGCAGCCTGTTCATCGTACAGATGTTGTCATTTTTAACCAGGCATCCATTGTCCAGCCATCCATCGAGGTCATCCATCTGTCCACAATTTGCAAGACTCACTTCTACTTCTCCTACAGTTTTAGTCAGAATTTGATCAAACTTACACACAGTGATTATGTACTTCACCCAAACTGTGTTCGAAGCCTAGGCCAAGGTCAAGTCTGTCATTTAACAGGCGCTTTTCCATTTTCACTACTCACCCTAAAGTAATGGTTAGAATTTAGTGACACTCGCTTACAATATTCATCTAGACTTCACCCAAACTGTGCTAAAGGTCAAGTTCACATTGGTTGTTTTACAGGCAAAAGTTTTTGAGTTGTTGTGGATCATGAGCCAGAGGAGCTACTGCTAGTTTGCAACATTAGTTCAATAGTTCATTACTTCATTAGCTCATGAGTAAGGCACCAGGCACTTTCTAACTGCCCCCTGCTCTGCATGTTGTGCTGTGTGTACTGTGTGTGATACATGCTACATGTGTGATGGGTAAAATGCAGAGACCAAATTTTGCTGCATGTATATACATATTGTGTGAAATGTGTATGTGATGAGTAAAACTCTTCTTTTTCTAACTATTACATAAACAGCTGCAGGTAATTTGTCCACACTTTTCTTTATTTTGCCTAATTTTTCTGATGTTTTTATTTTCCCAGTGGAGCAATTTAATAAAGGTATTAAGCCCAAAGTTGCAGGGTTTTAATGATGTGGTTTAGCCAATATAAACATTTTATTCATACCAGTATTTGGAAAGCAGCATAAAGGCTGATTATATGCTGTTGGTTTCAGACACAAATTCCATTGTGCTGAATTACTTCATTCTATTGCCAGTACAGTGTAAAGGATGGGAAAATATCTGGGCTCTCTTGTATGTCAAAGAGGCTGTTGTATTTGGCAAAGAAATTTACAAGCTGCAGCTGTAAGGAAACACCCTAACTGATGAAAGCATACCTATCTTCTCAAATTCTTTCCTTTGTCTCAATAAACTATTTTGTCTCAGATCCTTTGAGTAATCTTTTCCAGTCCTCATTCATCCCAACATGTCCAGTCTGATACATTTCTCACTATAACTCCTCTCTCCTCATTTCACCCTCACAATTCTCACATTTGTATGTTTAGGTCAAAGTAAGACCACACCCACTGTGTATAACCCACATACGCAAGTCTGCTGTGACGGATGTGTATCGCTGTGGAACCCTTGGATAGATCAAGTAATGTATTAATTGCATTTTTTTTCTTTTTCTGGGCATGCCCAGCTGTCTGAGTCTTTTGTTGGTGGTGGGAAAATCAAACCACATTTTCCATGAAGGCCATAAACCTGAAACATTGTTAACCATAAAAGGGGATCTTGGCAAGATATTCAGTGAGATCTTTAATTAGTAAAAATGTTGGACAACAAATTTCAGGTTTAAATTCTGTCCAAAGAACATTAAGATGCAGAGAGTTAACAGCAGTGGAATCCAGTGATCCCAGAAAAAAAGTGCTGTTTTTCTGTAACTTTGAGAGAGTGCGGTGCTCCACCCCAGTCCTTTCATACAGTAACTGAGGGTTTTTTCTATACTACGCATTTAACATCATACGTATTTGTTACCGCTGGTGAAAAAGGATCATAAGTCTGGTAAGAGCAACTTATACAGGATTCCCACACATAAACTCACACACAGTTTATGTGTGGGAATTGTTGCACATTTCAACATTACCGAATGTTCATCTATGTGCATTTTAATCTGTAAATAGCTTGGGCTTGATTGTGTCTGCATTGTTCCACAATTGACTTTATTGCCTCTCATTCTTCAAGTGCTGTGGAGAGAGACCGTATGGTTTGACACAACGTGGTGTTTTGTGTTGTAATAACACCTTGTACATGGACAGAGAAGATGGAGAGGAATGTTCGGAGATGGGTATTCCCTACAACCCGGCTAAAGGGACTATATGCTATTCTCAGTTTCATGGCAGCCCTGGACAGCACTGCTGTGGGACAGAAATTTACTGGCCTCAAGCTGAGATCTGCTGCAATCGACACAGGTGATTGTCTGTGTGTGGGTGTGGGTGTGTGTGTGTGTGTTAGAAAAGAGTATATTAGAGTGACATCTCAGGTAAAACATTTTTGAGACAATGTTGGAGAGGTAAGGCTAAGACAGTTTGGACATGTGCACAGGAGGGACTGTGGATATATTAGACAAAGAGTATTAAATATGGAGCTCCCAGGTAGAAAGAAAAGAGGAAGACCACAGAGATGTAGTGAAGGAGGACATGCAGAAGATTAATGTGGCAAAAGAGTATTGTTAAGCTAGGGTGAGATGAAAGCAAATGATCCAGTGTGGCACCTCCCAAAGGCATCAGCTGAAAGAAGTGTTTATGTCTATATTGCTGATGAAATCTAATGAAAAAAACTTTTTAAAAATGTTTCAGATGGTATGTAACACTGGTTTGCATTTTGTCAGTCAGGTTAGATATCTGAAAAGGAATGTGATGATGGAGGGTAAACCCAGAAAGGAGGGGCATGGGAAAATTCTCTCTCATGTATTGCACATGTCTCTGCATCATGCACATGTTCCAGCTGAGCACATATCTTGCCCCGCCTTTGTTTTCTCTCTGGTATGTTTAAAATGTGCTGAGCAAAGGTGCCAAATAGTTTCTGTGTCTCAGTCTGCATGGTTTCCGACTGGGTCTCTCTGTTTGCATGATTCATTCACAAGTATGCTATTTGTCTTCCAGGTTGTTTTTTTTTTTAATAGAGCTAAAATATTTAGGAATTACAGTTATTGCATCAATCAAGTCATTGGGTTAAAATGAGTCATTAATGGTTATATCAATCATCCATCTCAGTAATTGCCAAGGCAGTAATTGCCAAAGTGTGGGTACAAAACAGCACCACTGGGCATAAATGTATTCTTTGTAGACACTGACAGAGAGCTGAAGCTGCAGCTCTGATGTTCTGCTTTCAGTGCACAGCCTATGAAAACAATAGAAGTGTCACAACCAGAAACAAAGTCTACCAGATCCAGATGGGTGGAGGGGACCAGGATGGAGGGACTGGGACCAGAATAAAAAAGTCCAAAACAAAGAAGCAGTTCTTAGGATTGGCCCAGCCAAGGGGACCACCAGAAGAGCATCAGAAAACAAATAATGACACAACCAAAAGGGGGGAAAAAAACCCTAAAGTAACACTTCAATAAGGAGAGGTCATTTTGAAGAATTGAAAATGAACTACTAAGATACAGATTTCAGTTGAACTGTTTGGCAATTAGACTCTGATGACACATCATAGCAGAATGAAATGTCAATAGTAACAGGAATTAGGACAGGAGCCCCAGAGTCTAGACCCCAGGGTGAGGATGGAGACTTGTATGGAACTTTAAGTGACCAGTGAGATGGGGAGGAAGAGGAGGAGCAGAGTCTGAAACTAGAATGAGATAAGAAAGATTTATAGTATGCAGAGTGGAGGCTGATTGGCTCAGAGAAGGCAAGCCAGAAAATGATTGAACTAGAGTAATGATATCAGCAGTGAGTTTGACAGCATGGAAAGTGAAAGTGATGTAAGCAATAGACTAGCACCTGGGAAATGAGGCAGATGAGTAATTATAGATCTTCCTTATTGAATGTACACATAAGCTTGTGAAACTGTAAGCTAGGCCATATATATGAAAAATATTTTAAGATTCTTTTAGGTAGTGCAAAAAAAAAGTGTCAAAGTTGGTAAGATAGGCTGCAAGCATTTCTGTTTAGTTGCTGGCAGACTTCTCAGCTTCAATCTGGGTGTCATATGTGGGCTGTGTGGTGGGAAGGTAGGACCTCAAAGCAGGATGCGATACAACAGAGCTACACTCAAACAGTATTTATTTACTGGAGGCTCACAAGTCACAAAAACAAGTAACAAAATCTCAACCAGGGCAAGAACAAAAACACAAGGAAGCATGGGAGAAACTAAGGGGGCCAAAACACTAAACAGGGAACACACAGCGAGAGGGGAACAAAGACAACACTGCAACAAAGAACAGAGAAAACCTGAGGGCTTGAATACACACAAGGAAATCAGGGAGAGTGGAAACAACAGGGAACAACAGGTAAAACAAATGAAACTAACACAGAGGAAGTGAAAATAAACACAAAGCACAGGGAACACAGGACTGTAAAAATAAAACAGGAAGTGACCAACCATGACACACACGCAGACTTCAGAGAACACGAGGAATAACAGGCACAAGAGACACCCCAACACAAGGGAGGGAGACTGAGGGAAAACACAGGGAAAACTAAACTCTAAAGCTACGGGAGAGGGCAACCCCCCCCCCCCCCCCACACACACACAAGAAGACAACGGGAAGGGAACTAAACACAAAAAGTGGCCTAGACACAGGAAAGACAAGAACACAGGAAAACAGAATGAAAAACAATAACTAAACTCAAAGCTGGCATACAAAACTACACAAACTGAGAACCTGCTGTGACCAGTGAGAAAAACCAAAAAACACAACCCAAACAATACAACAAAACAGGACCATGAAACTGGGACTTTAAGAGAATTAACACTTTTTAGACACAAATGATGTGTTAAACTAACATTGTCTGAAAATTGCAGACAAGCAGGACTGCTATTTGTTGCCTAGATACAACATTAACAATATTGTTTTACCTTTAGCCATAGAAGCTAGCCACTACCTTAAAATGATAACTTAAAAATACAACTAATTTGGCTGCAGGGTAACCAAACATTAATGTGTGTACTGGCCAGGTTAAGATTTATAATAACTGTATAACACTTCAATGTTGTTGAAACAGGAGCTTTACTGACCTCATTAAATTGCTAATTAAGTGTTGTTCAGTGTTGTGAACATCATCAACTGTTGATGTGTTCAGCTGCTTTTGCAACATTGCTGTGTGACATTGCGTGTCCACAAGGAGGTCTTGGTATCAAGACTGTTTCAGATGAGCATACAGTTTGATAGCAATTTTCAGTATCATCATTTGAGTTTAGTATTAATGATTAGTATTGCTAATTTAGGATTGATTTTCCAGGCTGACATGTGCCCAAACATCTTGATCTCACTCTCCTTATTTGATATTACCTGTTACCTCTGTTTTCCATCCAGACATCCCAAATCAAAAAACATTCACTGCTGTGGGGTCAAAGCCTACAACATTAAAGACCCACAGATGAAGTGCTGTGCAGGAACACTGTATAATCTGACATCATTAGGCCAGCATGGGAAGGATGCACAGTGCTGCGGATCAATTCTGCAAAAGCCACAGGTAGAATGTATTAATTCTGATGTTATCTTAGGATCTATTGCTTTTGTGTCCATTCATGTCTTCCACTTTATTGTGTCATAATGCAGGACTCTGGAGACAGGACTTAAACTAAAGGGGAAAAAAAATTGCAGCTTTAATGCTGAAGTCACTTAAAGAAGTACAAAATATTCCAGCTGGGCTGGAACCAAAAGTACAAAAACTCAGAGATCTAGGGAAAACACATAATGAGGGAGCAAAGAGCATAAGAGGAGGATGTAACAAAGAACCATGCTATCATGTGAGTTATTAAGGTTACATGGGTCAAGGTGTAAATGGGGGCTGAAGTGCCTGGGAATCGATCTTAAGATGACATTATGTTGTGTCTGTTTGCGTATTTATTTGCTTATGGAGAACCTACGGAGAGGGTTTTCTTTTTTAACCAACACAAACGTGCTATCAGCAAGTTCTTCAAAATTGCAACTGCTTAACATGGCTGACAGTATGTATTTGTTGAATGCTGATGGAACAGGGAAGGGAGCGACTGCAGAGGTCGTCAGGAATGAGAGATACGACAAAACCCCCCAAAAAACATCACAGATAAAAAAAGTTCAGTTTGAAAAGTGCAAACAGTGGCTGCAGTGGACACTTTTTTTTTTATCCTCCCAGGCAATATAAAGCAGGAGGATATTGTCATGCCATCCGTCTGTCCATACGTCCGGGCATCTGTCATGAGTTTTACATTTCCAGTTAATAGACTCCAAAACCATAAGGGGTTGAGCTATCAAATTTGCCACATGTGTTCTTTATCCTTCAAAGATGTGTTGCACAATATTTATATTCTTGGATGTTTAATACCCTTTGTACACTTTGGCTGTTTTTATCTGAAGTGTAGATGGAGGGTTTCAGGCTGCTAATGCTATGATAATAAAAGCTAATGATATGGATCCTTTTTAGCATGCATGATTGGTTTAGCCTAATGATGTGATCATATTGTTCTATGTGACTGGGTGTAGCTACTTGACCATTATTGCCTGAAATGGATAAAGTAAAGATTCCCCATATCTAGCAGCTGACCTAGGTCACTGAACAGCTGCCAGTAGCTACTGTAAATGGTCCAAGCATTCTTTGGGGGAGGAGTTGTGAAAAGGGCTTTCAAAGGAGGATGGGGACTAAGGGGATGTGGTTGCAGGCTTGTAGTGCATTCCTGAATAACTCAGAAGTCAAAATTTACAAGTTCACAGTCCCTGTGACCTTGACTCGCATGATGGCAAGGTGGGGAAATGTCTCACAAAAAATTGATGCTTTGGTTTCAGTTACCATAATGACCCACAGCTTGATTTACACACAGTTGCCTTCAATTTAATCACTTAAGACTACCATAAACTGGATGACTGAGAATCTACACAGACATACAGTATATAGCTGGTATCAGCTGATATACCCGTTACTGGGTAAACCCAGTTCTCAATGATTCAAACAATCATATTTTCAATAACCATAATAACGCTACATATTTTTCCAAAACCAGGACATCTGCTGCTCAAGTGAGGACAAAGAGGTGCTCTACTCCACCAAGACAGGGTTTAGATGCTGCGGTGACCTCTACTACAACACCACCCTGTGGTCATGCTGTGCTTTGAGGCTGAGATCAATCTATAAACCAGAACAGGATAAGACAAAGATGATTAAAGGTCTGTCATGTCAGCTTAGATATACTCTCACAAAGTAGAGCTTCATTTTGTTATTTAACTTGATGGCACAGACCAGATCCTGCATTTTACCAATAACATGCTTATGTTGTTCTTTTTCAGAATCCAGACTTCTATCTGTGACTAATTTGAACAAATATGATCTTTGCAAACAAAGTAAGAAATTATCTGTAATTAAGATCATTTTTTAAATATCAGAACAAACACTGTTTATGAATATACATGGGTTTGTAATGTAATATGTTTGTGTGTCCCTCCTTTTAGTTCACATCGGGATTGTGGAAAGTGTGTCTCGGCATAGCATTGTATTTGGCAGTGTGCTGAAGGTCCGTGGGAAGAAGGCCAGAGTGAAAGCCCTGCCTTTGCCTTACATTCTAAACATAGATGATCACTGCACCTCCCTTAAACTGATTCCTGGGAAGACTTACTTCTTTAACAAAGTTAATGTTTTCACTGATTTCAACCACGACTCTGTTCTTCAGTCACTTTATTTCATTATGTCCAGGTGTTCACCTTAGGTCAACACTGGCTAATTTATGGCGGGTCATCAGTTACTCTTTTCTTTGAACAAGTACTCATTTTATTTATATATTGACTCACAGTGTTGGGTTTGTCTTTCAAAAAAGTAATGAATTACACATTACTGTGTTGTCATACATTGGTCTGTTAGCATTGTAACACTGAATCTTAGAGGAAAATGTACTCAAAAAAACCTACATTCAAACCTAACATTTCTTTTGGTATTTGGGTATTATTAAATCCAACAGCATAGTTGGTGAAAACCAACCCAAAGGGAACTTTTCAGAACACCAGTTAATCCCTATCTTACCCAAATTTTGGCATATTTGCTTGTGCTGGCATGCACTCATCTCGAGCATTGCTCAGGATCCCAGGGATCTTCTTCTAGATTTATGCTCCTTTTGCAGGTTTTTGAAGAGATTTGAGTTTGTGTTTGCAGCAGTGTTTAATTGTTGCACAAATACATGTGAAGAAGCTATAACAGTTTGAGTTTTTTCTTGTTATGTAACACAAGTAAAACTAATTAGTAAGTAGCTGACTTAGCAACAATGATCCAACATTTCTGCAATACAGGTAAATGTAATGCGATTCGAGAATGCATTACTTTATATATCAAACCTATCACTGCTTACTTATTAGATTTAAAAAAAAATGTTAATAGCAGAATCATTTATCAGTGATTTATGTTGCTTGATACTTTGCTCAGTCCATCTCCACCCAAACCATGTTTCTCTTTAGTTTAACATATCCCAAAAAGTCTCATTACTACTAGACTTCAGGTAAAGATGTTTGAAATCAGTAAAGCAATGTAGCTTTGGTAATATTTAGTGAGTTACATGTTGTAGTCACTCACACAACTTAACAGTAATCACTCCTGTAACACAGCCAATCGATGGACAGTGCTCTGCTTTATATTTTGAAGTTAATATTAAGTTCATGTTCAATTAATAATTTTCTGGATGTTTATAATTTGCATAATTGATCATTTCAAGATTAAGAATTGAAAATTTTTGCTATGTTTTGTTACGGTTATAACCTAAGGTAACAGTTTGTGATTTTTGAAATTAGAAGCTAAAAGGGGCACCTGCCACTTTAAGCGTATAAGTGCCGTTGCAGCATGGGAACCCGTGTGGTTTGAGGGGAGAAGGAGCGTGGCCTGAAGGGTGTGGAGTCGCATGGTTTTCTGACCGTGTACAGGAGTTTGTACTGGATTATTGGGTTAGGAATATTCATGCAACAAGTGAAATTAAAATTTTAAACGCAATTCAGGTAGAAGACATTTCCTTTTTCTTTTTTGGACCTCAGGAACACGCATAGACTCCTTTTTTGTACTTGGTTTATTGGAAATGCTCCTACATGGGTTATCAAATGAAACGTTTATGATTTTATGCTACTTTGATTTTTGCAATGAACGTTTTTTTGATTTTCAAAGCTAGTAAATGCACTTGCTAATACCATGAATACAAATATGCTTTAAGGAACCAAAACACCAGCCACCCAGAGGTGCCTTAAATGTATTTCTTTGTAACTCATTATTTGTATTCTTCTTCGTTTAAGCTACAGTTTTTTTTTAATGCATTATGCAATGTAAGCAATGAAACAATAGCAGAAATGGGAGATGTTTGGCATCTGTTGTACCAAATGTTTCTTGATGACATGTAAGACATATATGCCAGAAACTCTAGTAATACCATACTTTTAAAGATTAAGCTTTGAATAAATAAATAACCTGTTGTGCTTTTGTTATGATCTCTGGATCTTTGATCCAGAGTTTTTGGGTTTTGTTACCTTTTGTGTTTTGTGCCTAGTTTGTCTCCCTATCCTGCTCTGTGTCAGCTTCCCCTTTAGTGACTATTTTATCTATTCTTAGCCATGTACTCCTGTTTCCCATCCTCTCATTAGTGTCTCGGTTTCCCTTTGTGCCTTGCTGCAGTCTTGCTTTTGTTGTTGATTGACGTATTCTGTTTCCGAGTCCTGCATTGGGGTCCTAAACCTGCCTGCTACACAGTGGAGTTATGACATTTTTATGTTACTGAACTGATGGCCTTTAGGTTGGTTTTGTCATTAGTAGAGCTTTTTCACCTAATTATTACTTCCAGTGCAGACTTTATGCTTCATGGCCAGTGTGAGGAAGTGGAACAAATACAAAAACATGCAACTTTTTAAAACTTGTGACTATATTGCCAAAAAACATTGAGGGACAGAAAAAATCAATAACACAGATTTTTAATTAATTTCAAATAGTGAACTATCCTCCTGAAAGGCACTGAGAGGGCAGTCTTAAAGGTCTAAAACTGAATCCTTCCACTCTTTGAATGGCAGATATTATTATAACCCACTGTTATTGTGTCAACTGTCTTGTAAGTCTTTGGCCTGTTGTCCAAACAACCTGCAGACATTCCAAGCAGTTTTTTACTTAGACAAGTGAACAATGAGTTACAGTAATCATGTGATGAAATAAATACAGGAATAACAATTTCCAGAGTGACACAATCAGTCTCAACTTAGCAATATTTCTTAAGTGGTAAAAAACAAAAATGAACCAAAGATCTGACATGAGTATCCAGAGTGAAGGTAGAGTCAAAAGTTATCCCAAGATTCCTATTAGAAAATTTAGTAAGTGTGGCAAGGGAACCAAAGAGCTTTTATTATCCTAGGCACAGATTTGTCAGGGATCCAAACAAGGACTTCAGTTTTTTCTTCACTAAGTTGAAGAAAGTTGTCAGACATCCAACTTTTGGTAGAGTCTAAGCCTCTATTCACGATCTGTAGCTTAGAAATATCATGGGGCTTTGGGGGAAATGGTCATTGTGAAATTGGTTTGTAGCTACTGAAAATCGAAGGGTCAAGCTTGGATTTTTTTTTTAAGAGTGGGTCAGTGATATTCTTAAAATAAGAAGGGACCTGACCAGAGACCAAAGAGGTGTTGACTATAGTGAGCACACAAAGACTGAAAAGACATTTTTGAACAGAGATGCAGGTAAAATGTCAAGAGAACAAGAAGTCCTAAACCTGCCTGCTACACAGTGGAGTTATGACACTGTGTAGATTCTTTCATTGAGTCAATCTTTATTTGAAAAAAATTGGAACAGCAAGTGGAGCATTAGTATAAAATATCACATATCATAGTGTCAAATAACACCTTTGGATTACCAGGCTTAAAAAAACTAGGCAGCTCTCGCATCTTTGACTAAATTGTTGAAAGAAACTAAAAGATCTGCAAAATGAAAGCAGATGAACGTGTAAATGAGTTTTCCTCCACAAGCACTCAGCTATGACAGGAATGTCTTAAACATCCTAATTACCCTGTGCGTATTTAAGACCTTACTTCATTGTCGTGCCCTCCCACTCGGCAGTGTGTCCTTTCTAGTTTTTTCGTGTTATTTGGTATTCAGCGTTTTCCAGGAATAACTTCAGCTGTAGCTGTTTCAAGTCCTTGTTTTGCCTGAACTATTATTTTTGTATTTTCGAGAAGCGCCTACAGCAATAAAGCTGTTTCACAGTCCTGCCTCCGTCTTGCACCATGCTGCCGGAGTTATTCAAAAAAAAAAAGTGGAAAGGAATTTCAACACGCTGACATAATTTGTTGCTAAATCTTCAGTTTCTTCATGGACAAGCCAAGGGCTGTTTGAAGAAAACAAAGTAGAGCTTTTTAGTTTGTGTGAATTAAAAATAATTTTTTAAAAATAGGTTATTTATAATTTCTCAGAATTAAAACAGTTGAAGGAGATGAAGAGAAAAACCATTAAAAACAAAAACAAACAAAAAACAAACAACAACAACAAAAACAGTCAAAACAGTTT
The DNA here is from genome assembly GCA_024447675.2 of Pterophyllum scalare. NCBI lineage: Eukaryota > Metazoa > Chordata > Actinopteri > Cichliformes > Cichlidae > Pterophyllum > Pterophyllum scalare. Next base: position 20,061 of record JAMQGT020000074.1, read on the forward strand.
GTCAGCCTGTGAGTTCGATTATCGACAAAGGACGATAAAAAATGTGCATGTCAGTCCAAAGTGGGCAATTAAGTGTGAGACAGAGACCTAAGGGACAGCAGGCAGTTCAAAGCAACAATGTGGTACAGACAGTGCACCATATAAAAAAAGCAAAAACAGTTCCAAGATGGTCAAAAAAATCTTTTAGGCCCATTACTTTATTTGCACCTATAGAAAGGACCCCACACATCAAGGATCTTACGCTGAGTGTCTGACAGAAAGCATCGAATCTCTTCAAGATAAATACAGGAGACCCTATTCATTATGCCATTTTTTGAAGGGGGGGAGGTAGAGGATTTCCATTCCCTCAGAATAACCTCCTATGCAACCACCAAACCAAACATAAGAGCCTGCTGGAGAGACATAGGAAGATTAAGAGAAAAATTAGAGCAACCCAGAATTATCAAATGGTTGTCGGGAATAAGGTGTCATAAACGTTACTGTAAAACTGAAATATCTTGCACCAAAAGTCCATCAGCCAGTTTCCCAGTCATGGATTAAGCATGGTCCTAGACTAAAAGGAAAAAGTCAATGAAGACCACAATAGGAAAAAATTTTGGCCAGGATTAGACATAATCCTGTACGGGAAACTGGGCCCATAAGTTTAGGGCAGGAGCAGGAAAGGTGGCCCAGAGTCCCCTCATCTAATTTACATTTGTCACAAATTGGAGAGACACACGGACATAGTTTAAGTTTGGTTTAGAAAAGTGCAACAGGTGGACAGCTTTGAATTGAACAAGTTGCAGTCTAGAATTGATGGAACAGGTTTTGATTCTCGACAGACTCTTATCCCACAGCTCATCTGAAGTTTCACCGAGTATGTCAGAAGACCAGGCATCTTTTATATGATTAGAGGGAGGGGACGAACTGAAAAGACTGACGAAATGAGAAATTAACTGTTTAGAGGCAGGGGACTTTTTTATAAGCTCATAAAAGCTGTGCTGCTCAGGTAGGTTTTCAGAGTGGGGGAAGTGCTGTCTGACAAAGTTACTAACTTGCAAATATCTGAAAAAGTGGCTAGAAGGGAGACCAAATTTTGATTGGAGTTGCATAAAGGAGGCAAAATGGTTACTAATGTATAGATCCTTAATAACAGCTATGCCCTTATTTAACCAAAGCTTAAAGACTGCATCCATTGTGCCTAGTTTAAATATTGAGTTTTGAAAAATGGGAGCATAAATGGAGAAGCCAGGGAGATTCAGAACAGTCTTTATCTGCTTGAGAATCTTGAGTGAATTTTTTTAGCACGAAATTATCCTTCAGCTGATGGAAAGAAAAGAGAGATTGGAAAACAGAGCAGCAGATAGAGAGGAACTAGTTAGTGCTGTGGAGGCAAGATTTTCATTCAGCAGCCAATTAGGCACATGGCGAGTCCACCTCTTTATCCCCCGAATAAACATAACTCCAAAAAACCCAGGCTCGGGCGTTACAGGCAAGGTAATGATGGTGAAAAACAGGGAGGCCGAAGCCACCCTCAGCGGTAGGTTTCTAAGATGGGGCTTTGAGATTTGAGGATGTTTACCAGCACAGACAAAAGGAATGATAACTGAATCTATCATCTTAAAAAAATGAGTCAGTAAGATAAATGAGTATATTTTGAAAAAGATAAGTAAAGTTGGAGAACAGTTATTCCAAAAAAAAAAAAAAAAAAAAAAGAAAAATCACACCAGCTAAAAAGCTCTACTTTGTTTTCTTCCAACAGCCCTTGGCATGTCTATGAAGAAACTGCAGATAAGGAAGCATTTTCTTTTGAAGAGCCTTTTTCTTTTTTTTCTTTTTTAGCAAATGATGTCAGTGTGTGGAATTCCTTTCCAAATTGTGGTGACACTGAACCCATCTACAGAGGCTTCTGTAAACTTTCCCACCATGATGAAAATCAGCAACTATTTTTTTCAAAATTCATTAAAGTTCTGTGAAGGTGAGGCTTTCTACACCTTATTAACCCATTAATTAAAATCTTCAGCCACCATTAAAGATCTAGCCCCTCCAGCCGAGGCGCAAAGACCCCAGAGACCCTGTGGTGGATCATATAATAACTTACAGAAGAATTATTTGGTCAGCAGAAATTCATAACTGTAGGTTAGGTTTACAGTATAAGTTTCCATGGTGATGTACTGCAGTAAGAAACTCAGGGTTAACCCTGACACCGACCTGGATAAAATGTAAACCTGCTCCATAAATCAGGCCTCAGGATTCTGAGCTGTTTGTTCCAGCCCATGGCTGCTTCTCTCTCTTAAACTCTTATTTAAAGTAGTCACACCAGACAAACATCGATTTAACAGCTTTCCCTCTCTCAGCACAGAACAACCTCCACAGTTTATTTCATCATGACCTTAAACACATATTTAAATAAAGGTGTTTATTATCAACAGTTAAATAAAACACCACTTTCATCACAAAAAAAAAGAAAAGAAAAAAGATGTAGCTGGTGATCTGGTTTTAGAGATTAAAGCATTAAGTATAGTAAATTCCAAAGGTTTCACAAAGTTTCAAACATAATTTTTGAGAAAATGCTGACATGCTCAGTATAATAATTTTATTTTAAAACCCTGATGTGACTCTTTACTTGGTACCTGCCTAATTTATAGCATGATGGTTTACTCCCTTCCAAAATCTGTCAACAATGTTAATATTTAACCCTTAGATACATATTTTATGCCTTAACAATATGTTTCAGATCAATTTTGACACTTGGCCAAGAATTTCCTCATAATGAATGTTTACTACAATTCAATTTATAATTCATAAATAGCCTGACTGATATAATTGATGACTAATCCTTGATTAATGTTTCAGAGAACATTAGGTTACACTCATTTATGGAGAAAGCCATCTATTATCACACAATACTATGTCCTGCTGCTGAGACAACAGTGCTAACCACCACAGCACCATGCAGCCCTATTCAAATCTCATGTCCTTGTCAAAGTACCCTCTCTTAATCACCCTCTGACCTCTGAATAACTTCTACTCCTTCTGTGGACCACACGTGATCACTCTTATGTTGTTTTACTACTTCACTGTTCAGAGGTTCTCACATGGCCCTTTGAAGACCAGCACGTGTCTGTGTGGGAGCCTGGGAAAATATGGTGGGAACACATAATGGGCCACTTCTCGTGAAAGTGTCAAAGTCTCTGTGTCTACTTTCCCATAAAAAATAAATAAATGAAATAATATTTCTGAAATAATAATAATGATAATAATACACACAGACATGTCATGTACAGTTTCATGATTCCCTAAAACCACAATTTTCCTTTGTCTGACCCACACTGGTGCATCTAAAATCCATCTCAGTAGATACTGGTCAAATTTAATCTGGAGCAGCCAAACTGTACAAAAATTCATAGCAGTTGGACAGAATCGAGTTTTAAAATATTTTCATTTTTGAGGAATTTTGGGTTATGTTAGGAAAATTTATCAAATTTCGGGCTAAAAGAATTTAATTTAGGGTATTTTTGCTGCTGTAAAGTGTCCAAATGGGTCAAATTTGACCCAAACAGTATGCAAGGGTTAACGATTTAACTATTTATTTGTTGTTTCTGATACCACTGAGGAACTATGTGCAAGAGAATTCAGGAAGATCAAAGCTCCGGGCAAAAGCAACCTTTTGTTTAACATTGGCACTTGTGCTTTGTTTCATTCCACTCCCACATTTCCCACTGGAACAATTTTAAAGGTCAGTGTGTTTATAAAGGGAGTTAATTTAACAGTGAAAATACCAGACATATTATACAACACACTGGCAGCTTTTAGGGAAACACCAAAATACTCAACATGCCATAGGGATGTTGAAAGAAACTAGGTTTTTTGGAAGTGCAAGAAGTCTGGTGATGTTAAGATTTCATTCTGTGATAAGCAGGCACCACAGGCCACTGCTAAAACCATCTGCAGAGTCAAACAAGCCGAGCCAATTTTATTGCTATAGCACTTTAAAAACAGGAAGTTCTGACCAAAGCGCTTAACATTAAAACACAATAAAATACGAAAGCATTAAAAAACATTATACTGTGCATAATTAAAATTGATAAGTAAGGGGGCTGGCTGAGGCAAGAATTCCGGATACTATGGAGCCTTCCAGCTGACCTCAAGTAAACAGTTTCTGATAAGAGATGGAATAATGTTCATCAGTAGCCTGGTCGCTAGGATACCAGCTCACACAGGTCACAAGAGACGGCATAGGTGGGGGAAGAGCATCTGTTTACACAACTCCAGGAGAGTGAGATTTCCCAGCTGTCTCAAGGCCGGGTAGGGGAGGCTGAATTCCAGATAAGTATAGTTGTTACTGAAAACTTTGCTGACAGCCTTTAGAGTCTCATTGGACAGTCTCAATGGCAAAAACTCAGATAATCCGATTTTCACGATTTCATTCTCGCCGCCGCCTAGAAACAGACATCTCTCCAAAAGTCTGAGTTCAGTACTGCTCTGCACGCTCTCACTTCGAACTTCCACAAAAGATCAGGTATCCTCCACGTCCA
>JAMQGT020000075.1:0-63108 GCA_024447675.2 Pterophyllum scalare
TTGTTACGTACTTCGTTCAGTTACGTATTGCTTACATGCTTGAGTTGAAATATTAATGACCATTGCATAAGTATCATTAAATTGTATGTATACTTGCATTTTTTTGTGTCTTTTGTGTAGCAGATGTACAGAGCGCATTGCTCCAAAAAGATTAAAGGAACACTTATTACATATCAGATCTCAATGGGGAAAAAAAATCATGCTGGATATCTATGCTGAACTGGACTGGGTAACGTGTTAAGAATGAAGGATGCCACATTGTTTGATGGAATTGAAAATTCAAACACTGGAATGTAAAAAGTGATGCGGCAGTCTAGTCCATTTTGCAGAACTTTCATTGCAGGAATGCATGCCTGACAGTGTCGGGTCATACTCCTAATGAGACAACGGATTGTGTCCAGGGTGATCTCTCCATATCTGGACCAGGGCATCACTGAGCTCCTGGACAGTCTGAGGTGCATAAGGTCCATGAGGTCTGGTCAGATGGACCAAAACACAATGTCCCAGAGCTGTTCTAATGGATTTAGGTTATGTGTCGGGGTCAGTTCCTTTTAACAGGAGGAACTCAGAACTCACTGCACCAGCGTAGGGTCTGGCAGTGGGCCCAAGGATTTCATCCAGATACCCAGTGCCAGTCAGGGTGGCATGGTCCCCTGGGGACTCTGGCTGGCCTGCCTTTTTGTTATGTTTGCTATCATGTTTTCTTTTTTCTGCCTGTATATTTGTTTGTGGGTGTCTGGATACGTGGAGTCTTGCCTGATGCATTGGTAAGTGGGTCTTGGGGACTCCACCACAGTCCAAGGATCACCTGTGGCTGATCTCATCACTCACCTGCTCTTCCTGTACTGTGATGGAGTGGAGTTTCAAGCCGGTGGAAACTCTCAGCCGTCGGCAGATCATTGCATCAGCCAGGTATCCAGGATGGCTCGTGTTTGGATTACTATCTGAACTCTCCCTGCTCTTGCCATAGACTCCCTGCAGCTTTGTGTTTTGTTTTTTTACGCACCTTTTGGAATAAACTCTGCTCAAACCTTATCCTTGTGTCCAGTGTCTGAGTCATGACACAGGGTGTTGTTGCCTAGCCTGTAGAAGTCTGTGCTTCCTTCCATGGATATGCCTCCCCAGACCATTGCTGCCCCACCACGTTGTCCTGCTGAACAATGTTACAGGCAACATAACATTCTCCATGGCTTTTTCAGATCGTTTCATGTCTGTCATGTGTGCTCAGGGTGAAACTGCTCTCATCTTTGAAAAGCACAGGGCACCAGTGGTGGATCTACCAATTCTGGTATTCTATGGCAAATAATCAGGCTCCATGGGGCTGGGCAGTGACGCGCCTATCTAGCACAAGTATTGCGCCATGATATGGCAGCCCAAAACATCACTGATCCACCCCCATGCTTCACTCTGGGCATGCAACAGTCTGAGTGGTACGCTTCTTTGGGGCTTCTCCACACCGTAACTCTCCCGGATGTGGGGAAAACAGTGAAGGTGGACTCATCAGAGAACAATACATGTTTCACATTGTCCACAGCCCAAGATTTGCGCTCCTTGCGCCATTGAAACTGACGTTTGGCATTGGCACGAGTGACCAAAGGTTTGGCTATAGCAGCCTGGCCGTGTATATTGACCCTGTGGAGCTCCCAACGGACAGTTTTGGTGGAAACAGGAGAGTTGAGGTGCACATTTAATTCTGCTGTGATTTGGGCAGCCGTGGTTTTATGTTTTTTGGATACAATCTGGGTTAGCACCCAAACATCCCTTTCAGACAGCTTCCTCTTGTGTCCACAGTTAATCCTGTTGGATGTGGTTGGTCCTTCTTGGTGGTATGCTGACATTACCCTGGATCCCGTGGCTCTTGATACATCACAAAGACTTGCTGTCTTGGTCACAGATGCGGCCAGCAGATGACGCAGCACCAACAATTTGTCCTCTTTTGAACTCTGGTATGTCACCCATAATGTTGTGTGCATTGCAATATTTTGAGCAGAACTGTGCTCTTACCCTGCTAATTGAACCTTCACACTCTGCTCTTACTGGTGCAATGTGCAATTAATGAAGATTGGCCACCAGGCTGGTCCAATTTAGCCATGAAACCTCCCACACTAAAATGACAGGTGTTTCAGTTTCATTGTCCAACCCCTGTGTATATATATATATATATATATATATATATATATATATATATATATATATATATATATGTATATGTGTGTGTGTGTGTGTGTGTGTGTGGTGTGCACTGCAAAGTGGCACCACAGCAGTGTACGGTGATATTTTCTGTGTAATTGTGCATGTCAGGCTCCGCGGGGCTGGGCAGTAAACACAGCGCCCACTGGAGGACGTCCAGCCCTGAGGCCACCCTCATGAAGTCTGTTTCTGACTGGTAAGAGACGTTTACACCAGTGGCCTGCTAGATGTCATTTTGTAGGGCTCTGGTTGCACTCATCTTGTTCCTCCTCGCACAAAGGAGCAGATGCCCATCCTGCTGATGGGTTAAGAACCTTCTACAGCCCTATCCAGTTCTCTTAGAGTACTCACCTGTCTCCTGGAATCTCCTCCATGCTCTTGAGGCTGTGCTGGGAAACACAGCAAACCTTCTGGCAATGGCATGTAATTGATGTGCCATCCTGGTGGAGTTGGGCTACCTCTGTAACCTATGTAGGGTCCAGGTATCACCTTATAGCAACTAGCCAAACGCAAAACTAGCAAAAAAAGAAAAAAAAAACAGTGAGAAAAGACGAGGAGGAAATTATGTCAGTGGTTTCAACCTGTAAAACCATTCCTATTTGGGGAGTTGTCTCAGTGTTGCCCCTCTAGTGCACCTGTTGTTAATTTTATTAACACCAAAGCAGCTGAAGGTGACCAACAATCCTCTCTGCTACTTAACTGACCAAATCAGTGTCCCAGAAGTTTAATTGACTTGATGCTATACTCTGATTTAAAAAGTGTTCCATTAATTATTTTTTTGAGCAGCAAGCCCCTTTGAACAAAGTGGAACTGTCCCTAACCACGTGTTGTACAGTAAACATTCTGCTTTCATGGGTATCTGTTGCATCGTTTATATATGCACTGGATATAGTCAGCAGTACTGTGATGCATTTTGCATCTAAGCCACTCCATTAAATTTAGTATTAATCGGGCTTGCCTTGGTAACATAGCAAACAGAGAAGCCAGCTGTGTCTCTGGGGAGGTTTACTTATTAACAGACAGGGAGTCGGAACACACACAGAGACAGAGATCACTACTGGTTCAGCTGTCTGTCACCAGGGAAATTGATCCCGTCCATGACACTTCTATCCCCTAAATTTTTTTTTTTAAAAGACACTTTCAGTTGTGGCCACCTGAGAGAATGAGCTGGGGAACTGCTAATTCATCTGCTCATTACATTCTTTTTTTGTCCCTTTGTGCATCACACAAAATAGCTCTTATGCAGCTTGTGTAATTTTCACTGATTTCAAGGGGAATGACTCACTATACCAATGTCTGTTTATTTGTATAACGTGATAGATGCAAAACTGCTAATTTTCTAAATTACACGTTGTTTCCAAATGATAAATTTCTTCTTGCCTCTTAATTTTATTTTAAGTCTTCAAACGTAACTTTCCTTACTTCAATCTACCATAAAAGAAAAATATTTGTTCTGCGCGTTTGAATCGCAATTAATTTATCCTCCTTTAACTTTTGTCTTCCAATAAAATGGTTTGCTGTGTTAGTTCATTCATGTTTTGTGTAACTTATGTTAATTGTAGTAGTTATATAGATCTGCCTTTGGTTAAATGACTCCAGAGCAGAATGTTAATTTGGCAGGCAGTGAGCATGCTCTGTCAGACTGGACCAGCATAGTCACCATAGGAGAAGAATAATGGAGCACACTGTTTGCTCTCAGAGGTCTGAGGAGATCTGTCACTGCAGGTGAGGCCTTTCCATTCCAGCTGCTGCTAATGAAGCTTGTTAGTGCTCGGTTTCTCATCTCAACTGTCAGGACAGGCTTTAGTTATTAAGTCATACAGAGATCCAGTTCTTATTTTGAAAGTAAGTTGCATAAGAATGTGACTGAGAACCAAGACAATTTTCAATTGCCCATTCCTGCTCTGAACAGGATAAGCGGAATAGGATGGATGGATGGATGGATGGATGGATGGCATTACTGCTCACAGTTTAAAGGGATTTCCTTGTGATTTAATTAAATGTTCTTAAATGAACCATAAATTGAGGAAAACAGTGGTTGGGGACCAAAATCATTGCAAATCTGTGCAATTAACTTGCAATCTCTTTGCCTTTGAAATGGTCGCTTCAAAGACAGAAATTGGATCTGTGACCACTCGCAGTCAATTGCTGTCTTCAAATCAATTTTGGTGTGTAAAGGCAGTGATAAAATGGATAAAATGGCAATAAGAAGGAGTCAGTCTGTTATCAGTATGTGAAAAATTATAAAAACAGCATGGCAGCTCAGAGAGACAGCTGGAGAAGAATCAATATGTTTATGATATAAGGTTGAACCCTTCTGTTAGAAACTGCTGGGGACTGTACGAGGTCTTGAGGACTGAGACTCAGGTGGAGCAGCAGGATTTATCCTGACAATAGGTGCTTTATTACTCTTATTTTTTCTCTGTTCACTAACCAACTTTATTACTATTCCTCCAAATAACCCTGATATCTATGTGTAACAGTGGACATGTACAATTTGTAGAAGAACACAAACACGGAATGTGGTTTTGCAACTGAGGGTGCAGCTGCTGCGACGGGCCAAAAAAAGAGGAGCGGCAACACTCTTGAGTGAAAAAAATCATGGCATCATTCACTGTTAGAACTTGCCGTGTTGCATTTTGACATAATTTCATATTAAATATTGAAGTTAAGTGGCACAGCTGGTCAAATAGCATTTAGTGGATGGGGAATTTAGTTCTGGCATGTTAAAATGTTTGAATTGTTTTTTAACTGCAAGAGTCTGAAGAGGAACACATGACACTGAGAATATTGCATATATTAATTTAACCAACCCTAACACACTGTAACATGCAGACATTAATCTAACACAGTCCCATTAATAGCTGGATTTTGACAGACACACATATTATGTAATAGCATTGACTGAGGGAAGTAAAAGAAAGACACATGAATGTTGCTTTTTCTTTTGTCTGTGCACACTGCTGAGAAAAGAACGCAAAAGATGTTTTCAATGTGTACTTAACTCTGTGTAGAAATGTGACTAAAAGCCTGAAACACTGGAACCCACTCTGCTCACGGTAGAAAGGAAAACAAAGTGTATCTTTGCATGCGTCTTGCACAGGGATTCTCCTCCTGCCCTCCAACGCTCCATTAAGTTCAGTTCAGTTCTGCTCTGTTCCAATGAAACACCAGTATTATTGCAGAGCAGGAACATGTGGGGTTTGGCTCTAAACACGCAATGTGAGAACTGAGTAAAGAGCAACTGGACAGTGCCAAAGTTTTGGCTCTGTTCTCACAAATTTGAGCCATCCAGGCGTGCCAATTACGCACTGTGATTACATCTCCCCCTTTCATTCCAAATAAATTAAACACTCATAGCAGCAACTATCACACACATATCAGTCACAAAATAAGACATGCTTTCTGATGTTAAATGCAGCACAATGTACAGTAAACTGCCTGCTACAAACCTCAGCAACTCAGGTTTGTGTGTTTTATTGTTTGATGGCGCTGAGTAGTTACCCTCAGCAGTGCAGGCTGACTGATTACAACATGTTGGCAATCTGACTGCCCTTTTAAATTAGATGGTTATTGATTGCAAACCTTCTCCAATCTGTTTGAGAGTGATTACAGGCAGTCCGAGTCCAACTGAGACAGGTTGCCTCCCACCAGGCGACCTCTGCAATCGCCTTGCTACCTAAAGTGGATGCCCAACTGGACACCCAATAGGTTGAGTGTGCCCTCAACCTATTGGTGTCCAGTTGGGCATCCATTTTTGGGCACTTCTGGACATCCAGTTGGTCGCTACAACTATTTGCAATTGGTCCTAGACAGCAAATAAATTCAACACGATCACTTGCCAACTGCTATTCCTTCCTGGTTGCAGGAGGTTGCTGTCCCATTTTTAACTCTACAGTGACTGAGGCCTATGGCAAAAACAGAGTTTGTGCAATTCTGAACAAGCTTGAACTGTCTTAAGCAATTTTTTTGGTAATTTCTTTAAATAGTCTTCAGGAATAGTTCTTCAGTTCTTGAAGGACATTCAAAGATCTTTTTTAGGTGTTGCCTTTTGTCAGGATGATTCCACACTGCTAATGTTCTGTGCTCTAGGCTGTGGGGAGGCCAATCCAGGACTGATCGTGTTCAGTTGTGTGTTCTTCTATCCAGGAGTTCTTTTACTGCATTGGCAGTGTGTTTGGGATCATTACCATGCTGAAAATTGAAGCTGTTGCCCATCATACACTTTCCAGATGGTATTGGATGGTGGGTTAGCTGACTGTACTTTTCTGCATTCATAATTGCATCAACTTTGACAAGATCCCCAACACCACTGGCTGAAATGCAGCCCCAACCATGACAGAGCCTCCACCACATTTTACTGTAGACACTCAGTATTGCACCTTTCTCCTGACCTTTACTTATTGAGAATGATTTGAAAAAAAAAAGTCTAATCGTGGGTGGCACAGTGGTACAGTGGTTAGCATGGTCACCTCACACCAGGCAGGTCCTGGCTTCAAATCCAGCCTGTGGAGTTCTTTGCATGGGTTCTCTCCAGCTTCCTCCCACAGTCCAAAGACATGAAAGGGGTTAGGTTAATCTGTGATTCTAAATTGCCCATAGGTTTTGTCTCTGTGTTAGCCCACAGATTGGTGACCTATCCAAGGTGTACCCTGCCTCATCCTGTGACCGCTGGGTTAAGCTCCAAATTTTCAGCTAATAGCTCTTTGGGATTCATCTAGTTGGTGCAAAAATATTATTTTGTGTATGTCAAACTGTGTTATATTTGGCATTTTTGTAGATTCAAGTGAAGAAATTGGAACAAGTTGTGTTTTTCGTGAGAGGCTGTCAGTAATGCCTAAAGATACCATTTAAAATGGGTTCTTTCCTATGTTGTCTGTTATATTTGATGCAACACTGGTTCTTCTTTTGAGTTCTTTTTATATTTGAATGATTCAAAGGTCAGCGTTACGTGACTTAAAAAACAAAACAGTCCTCTGAAAATGGTCTAGTACAAGGACTGGAATGAAAATGAGAGAAAAAGGCAGCCAAAGTCCAAAGAAAAACTTAGAAAGGCCTTTGGAAAGTCTGAAGAACTATTGGTCAACACAAGCTTATAAGAAAGCCTGGCTCCTTGGAAGCAAAATATAAAGAAATGAGGGGTGGCTTGAGATTTTTGCACAGTACCGTGTGAATCAATTTTAAAAATTGTGTTCCTGTTTTGACTAAAGAAACATGGTAGAAATTAATTGGAAAAAATCTCATTACAAATGTACAAAACACTGACTTTGTTTTCCTTTTAATTAGCACTAAATCATAGTATGTCTTTTCCAGGAAACTACCCCATATGTGACAAAGCATCACAATTACTTACAGTAATAAAAATGCTTTCCATTGGCTTCGTGTTGATCATCTTATTGCTTCAACACTTGAACAGATTGAGTCTTTATGTCTTATCTTAGAACTACATCATCCAAAGAATCTTGCACAAGGTCTTCCTTCTCAGGGAGCACACATAGAGCTATATTTGCTCGTAGAGGTCTTACCACATTAAATGGGGTGTTCCGATTATAAAATGACTTTCATATGCTAGAGGTTTAGATTACTGAAATTTCAGTGCCTGTGAAACTGGGATAATGTCTGTAAAGGTTAACAATTTTTTTTTATGTAGGTCTCAATTTCACCAGCCTCTTACCCAAAACAATGTGAGGCCCAGTTCTGGCACACTCATCGTTTTGTCTGCTCACAGTAAGGCTAAAGGTGGAGGGTGAAATGAATCTTGGGTAAAGGCTCAATTAAAAAGTGGGATCCCTCGACATGCCCGAGGCGCTCTGTGGACTCTCCCTGGATTGAATAGAAAGTGTCAGCAGGCGCTAAAGCACTGAGCAGTGACCGTCAACTCAGACTGACAGCATGTCATCTCTCCTCTTTTTCAGCTTCACCAAGCACTGCCCACCCCCTCCCCATTATACAGACAAACACATTAATACGAATAAAAACACAGGCCACATCAATATCCCTATTTCTACATACTGTACATGCCAAACATACACAGGTAAAGCTTCCCACGCTTTGACCTTTGGTAACTATGGTGAGTAAGTCATTGACTCAGGGAAATATTATCATATTTTCTCTCTGTTCACTAACCTCTGCAGCTTACACACACACAGCCTAGTGCACAAAAGTATGCAGACACGCACACACAGGTGCACATTCACACAGATGTATGTGTGCACATGCTCACTAAGTAATTAGTGGGTAGGAGTTCAGAGTCCTGGTGGTTTGTGGTCTGGTCACAATGAAGAAAAAAAAAAAAATCCAGTTAGCCTCATTGATCCTGGTGGCTGCGCAGAGAATTTAAAGCCAACATGCCTTTTTTCCAGTCTGCAGTATTTTACAGCACATTCACAACACAAAAAACTACTTCAAACAACTTCAGCCAACTTTGCTATGCAGCCATCATACCGTGATGCATGTCAGTACATCACAGTGGTGCTCAGGTTTCATTCGCGTCTTCCTCGTTTTCGGTGTCGGAAGAAACAGAAGCGCTTTGTTAATGCGCTCATTCAAATGAAGAGAAAGCGTTTAAAGGGTTGACCCAAATGTGGCCATCTAAAGCATCGTTAGAAAGAAAGCAAAGTGGGTCTCGTGGTGTAAATAGCACCATTGTTTCAAATACATGAATGTTGGGTGCAGTGGCATGGTGCCGAGCCTGGACCATTTCTATTCAAATGGCTTTAGTCACGTGATTCAGACAGTCTACGCTTGGCTGAGCCCGGCTCCCTGGATTGGATCACCGATATTAGGTCCCTGATTAGAATGCTGAAGTGGATCCACAGATGATTCACCTTCCCTTGGCTCTAGCATGAAGCTATTTGTGTCTGTGTGCCGTTTAACAGTGAGCTCATTGCAACCGTTTAGTTTGTGCAGATCTTTAGGAGTTGGAATGTGGGTTTTTATTATGATGGTCTCATTACAGGGATTTTATACTCTACCATAAAGAAATTACACAAATGTTTTTGTTTCCTGTGGTGAAGCAAATCTGTAGATTATTTTTGTGTCTTACTGTCATCATTTTATTCTTACAGTCCTGTTAATTCTGTTACCATGTGGGATGCACTGGTTTCTTCCCATTCAGGATTGCAGCTACCAGGATTTTTGCAACCCTCAAGTTGTTTTGGTTTTTTTTTTGCAAAATTTTATTAGTGGCACTGTGAAAAAGGTTTAAAATTTGGCAGAGCAAAAAGTAAAACTGGTTACTAATTAAAGAGTGAAAAGAGGGAAGTCTGCGTTTACTTCTGTTTTCTTTATGTTCGGTTTTTCCCCCGCAGAACCAGATGTTAGTGACTAACCGGATAAGCGCTAATATTAATCCAGTACATTACAGCTATTTCCAAAGAAGCACCTGACTTGAAATCAACATGTTACTTCTCAAAATGTGAAAAAGAGTAAGATGCGAATTTATTCACACAAGCATTTTGTAGGACATCAGATTGATAAAGGTAGACCACCTAAATTTGATTTCATCAGTCCACCGAACTGGGAGACGTTGCAGGAATCTGTCAAATCTCAGAGTTGTGGAATGTATTTTATCAAAGGAGACAATGCATTCACTCATTTTTGGCTGTCATTTCTAGTTCAGCCCTATAACTGTTGAGCATTTGTCTCATACTGAGAGCTAGGAATGCGTCATAAATAATTGATGCTTTTGGACATATCTGGTATTTATATGCTAACTGGCCCAGTATTATATTTTACCCAGATTTATTTAAAGCTATTAATTTTTTATCTCACGTTCTGAAATAGTCCGACATGTGTTAAACAGCTTGCAGATGGATGACTGCCAGGGCTGCTTCAAATCTCAGTTGGATAGAACTGATTGGAAACTGGTTCACTGCTGCTGTGCTGCTATTTTTAAAAAAAACAGCAACAAAAAAAAAAAAAAGCTACTAACAGCACATCATTTCTGGAAATATTTAAATATTGGAAATGACCAGTGATACCACGGATTCTTTTATTTTCCTCTGTCTTATGTAACAGCATATTCAAGTAAGTTAATAGAGCTCCAAAGAGTCGAGGCTGAAGATTTTTTTTTTTCAGATGATAAACTTCAAAGTCTTTTTTTTTTTTTTGGACTACATGCTAAATTAACAGCTAAATTAAAGTTCTTATTGAATCAACATCTGTTATGTTCCCTTAATGTGACTTACATTTACCTCTCCCATGGGATTAAGGAAAGCCTATTCAAAGAAATAAATACACAAACACATATTAGCACTGTAATCCTGGCACTTCATGCAGGCATGGTTAATGTACCTAATTACCTTCTTAAATTAACTAAGAAAATCACTGATATTTATACGAGATAGTGTTTAAATGTCTCCCATGCAACATTTACAGTGAGTAATTATTCACTATTTCAAGGCATTATAAATTCAACTTTTGGTTTACTTTTATTTATTTGTTTGTTTTACAATGAGCAGAGCACCACTCTACATTCTTCTATGTGCCTATATACTAACAGGTCATCAACCCAGCAAAATCATTCTCATGGTGTCACAGCTTTGCTATTGTAACATGAAAACAAGAGCTTTGCCAACACCAGTACAAGCCCAACCCATCCCTGTGTGTCTCCCATTGGCTCATGCTGTATGTGTAGGGATGAACATATATGTTTTTCCCAATCTTTTGTCTATGCCAGACATATTTGAATCATAAATCATGTCTAGTCTATAAAATATTTTTAATGTG
The DNA here is from genome assembly GCA_024447675.2 of Pterophyllum scalare. Lineage (NCBI taxonomy): Eukaryota > Metazoa > Chordata > Actinopteri > Cichliformes > Cichlidae > Pterophyllum > Pterophyllum scalare. The sequence goes on from JAMQGT020000075.1 coordinate 10,921, forward strand.
TGAGCCTGATGAGGTCCACAAGCCAAAATGCATTGATCTAGCAATAAAACTGTTCTATATATGTTGTGTTTTGCTAGTGTTTTTACCTTTTTGATATTTAAATGTATTCACAGGGACAGGCTGACTTTGTCCACTTATTCACCAATGAGCCAAGCAGTTGGGAGTCAGATTCATGTTTATTGAGCAGTAAACTAACATTTAAAACATGCTTTAAAAACTCAAATTCAAAATTGATTAAAAAAAAAACAAAAAACACTAAGAGCAAATAACTGTATCTAAAACGGCTATCAGGTGAAAACTATATTTTATCAGGATTCAGGTTTGATACCATTATCTGCACCACAGGCTGAGGAGGTGTTGTTGGTATTCAACTGATAATTTCTCTGACCCACAATCCTCTTTGGTTACCCAGCAACAGGCTGCTTGACAACGTCCCCCAGGAGGGAGATTTGGTTTGGGAAGCAGAGGAAACAGGAGCAAGCTGGCCCTTGGCAGTAGACTGAGAGAAAAGGAGAGAGATGCTATCTTTTATCAAGTATGGCTGTATGAGCCAACCAGCACCTACCCTTGTTTCGACTTTATCTAATACAGGTGCCACAGGATGCCTCCCGGTCAGTGGCTCCACAAGCAAAAAAAAAAAAAAAAAGAAGTAATGCAGAAAAACCGGCACCGGTGTACCTAAGCTAGGTAAAATATATAGCACAGGCAGGTTGGCAAGTGGCTGTCTGTGGCCTTCAGCAGTGCCATAAACATTCCACGGCTCAATATTCTTTGTTTAGGAATTTCATGTCTTTATGAAAAACTTTTTGATGCAATAATGCTGCAATTTCTCTTTCTACTCCCAAAGTGCTTTTGGCCATATAAATGCATCATCTACTAGAGGGCTATGAGTTGCACTACAAAATAAAATTTAAAAGAAATGCAGACTCTCATCAGGAGTAGAGTATGCTCTCTGCATACCTTAGCATACCTGTGAACAGCATGCCATTGCTCCGCATTGATCTGTTCTTTGGGAATAGTGCAGCAGCCGATCGATTGGCTGTACTTGTCGGGACTGTGCTCATCATGTGCGTCTGAGCAGAACAGGGAAGTCAGAGCTGTTGTGGCTGTGTGAGTCAGCAAAGGCTGAGTTTTATCATGCTGTCCTTGACTGAAAGAAAGCAGCATGCGGTGGTAGAAGAAAAATAGCTCAGATCGTTTGCATACTACAATACCCCACTTAAATTAATAGTCAGCCGTTCTTTAGTCAGAGCAACAAAGCTTTAAAGCAAACTGTACTTAAAGCTGGAGTGCAGGACTTTTACATACAGTATAACTGAATGTCCTTTACATTACAGTTTTAAGTCTGGTGTTTGTGGTGATATTCCCACAATGGTGAACTCTGTGTTTGTCAGCCAACAATTTCTGTTTTGCCAACATTTTAAAAAACAGGGGGGGGGGCATACAAGATACTAGAAAAGTTTATGATGCTCCTGATTTAAAAAAACAAGATGACAATGAGAAATGCACATTTACATTTTTGTAAAATCTGTGTGCTTTTTTTTTTTTTTGCCAAGAGGGGAAGACACAAGTTCCATATTACAGGTTTAAAATTATTTTCCTTAGTATTATTTATGAAATGATGCTGCATTTATGATATCTGTTATATCCTTTTTTTCTAGCATCATACATTCCTTGTATTTACTTCCTGTAATTACCATATATATACATACATACATACATATATATATATATATATATATATATATGTGTGTGTATTTATGTGTATATATATATATATATATATATATATATATATATATATATATATATATATATATATATATATGTATTTATGTATTTATGTATGTAATATATTATAGGAGTTTTTGTTTTTGTTAGGAGTATCCTTCTCCCCTGCTAGATTTGAATTACCTTTACTACCATAGGATATTCTATAAAATGAATATTTAATCCAATACTACTGTTATATATTAATTTTATGTCAGTGATATGAGCCTTAGCATTATTGTTCACTTGCCTAACACTGTATCAGGGCTGCATTATGTACTACTAGGTACAGCTAATGCAAATAAGCCACCATGCATTCATGCATTGCTGAAATATTATTGTCAAGATATTTAGTATGAAAAATCTGCTATAGTTGTACTTGGAGTTGTTTCAGTATCATTGCCACAGGTGTAAGTCGAGCAGCTTAGTCATGCCGTCAGCCTTTACAAACATTTGTGAAACAATTGACCCAAAGAGCTCACTGAATTTGAGTTTGGTACTGTAACAGAATGCCGTTGCAGCAAGCCAGTTTGTGAATTTTTTTACTTCCATGAAATTCCACAGTCAGCTTTAAGTGATATTATTGTACAGCGGAAGCATTTAGGGAGCCACAGCAGTGCAGCGACAAACTCATAGTGTGAGGCTACTGAGTGCTGAGGTGCAGAGTGAGTAAAAGTTACCAACAGTCTGCTGACTCAGTAACTCCAAACCTCTGCTGGCATTAACATCAGCACAACACTGGGAGCTTCATGGCATGGGTTTCCAAGGCCGGGCAGCTCCTGTAGCAATAGGTGGTCCAGTACTTTGTTCATATAGTGTAACTAATGACAACAGCTTTCTGATTGTAGAGTGGTAGACTAAAATGTCATAACCTCATTAGCTGAAATAAAGGCCAGGAATCTTCTATCTTTATATTAGCATACCACTTGAGTAAATGTTCTTAGTTCCAGTGTACCACTGCTTGGTTTTATAGGTTTGGCTGCTGATTTTTTTTTTGGTAGCCTTTTTCTTTTTTTTTTTAATGGAAATTGAAATTTATGCCGTGTGCATGACCACTCAAAACAATGACTGATATCAAGTCACTTTGTACACATTAAGAAAACTGAAATATGTTTGACGATGACTGGATTCACAGTAATTCACAAGCAGACGTCTGTATTGATGTATGCACCTCTGCCATTGTTGCGGCTGCCCCAGAACAGACATTGATTCTAAATTCAGCCAGCAGACGACTGAGTATTGATCCCCTTTTGTGTCGCCTACATCTTCTGCCAAGTGCAAACCTGGCAAATGCCTCCCTTTCAGCTGAAAGAAAACAACTTTGTGTTCTCAGAAGAAGAAAAACACACACACACTCACACACATACACCCCAACACTGAAGATGGCTTTTTTTGTTTTGTTTTGTTTTGTTTTGTTTTTTGTGTCGTTTTCTTTTGACTCTGGTTCAGTGCACTAATTGAATTTTTTAATAATGCTCAACAGAAGAGGAGAAGGTAGTTTGCTCCTTCTCAACTCAGACACATGTCTGGATTTACAAGACATTAACATTCTGGAGAGAATAGGCTGCTCTCCTTTGAGAGTAGGGGGGGGGAAAACATTGTCAGGAAGCAATTGTCTGTAAATGAATGGCAGGGTCACCTACCACAGTAAAATGTTAATGAGGAACAGTACAGTGGTTCAGAATGCCAGAAGGCTTGAAAGAGGCAGGCTTGAATACAACACGCCCCAATAATTGAAGCATTCTCTCTTTGCCACAACTGCTGAAAACATACTATCAAAACACATGGCAATGTGGTTTGAGTTTGCAATTCTTTTCTTCTTAAGAGGCAGCTTTTATTAATAAGGTTCATGTGACAATAAAAGAGCCTTCAGGCTACAGTTGGAAAATCTTAACGATGAGTCGCAGCATGATGAGCTAAAAGGCCAAAGGCCAAAGACACAAAGCTCCAACAGAAGATATAAACTGATTTTCTTTGTGCCCAGAACATTATATTCAGTGAAACGTCATGTCATATCTAGATCATAGTGTAGCATAAATAAAGAAGTGTCATTGCGAGGCATTTGATCAGCACTTGACAGACACAACCTTTCTGGAACTTTTGCAGCTATCAGCAATTTGAAGAGATAGTACACAACTAAGTTGCACACATACATCCTGCAGATGCTGTCCTCAAAAAGAGATACCAAAACCTTATCACCTCAGTGTATTCAGCTGTAGCTTCATACTCGGATAAAGTTAGGCCTATTGATCTTGATTAACGTGCTGCAGACGATTGCCACCTCAGTGAGGATATCACTTGTGATTGCGGCTGCCTCAATTGAACTGTCAATGGGAATTAAGATAAATGCATTTGCAGAATACACCAGAGGGCAACAAGCAAAATTGACAGAATTTTACTCTCCACAAATAAAGTTCATGTAAACAAGCAAAGTTAAAAAAAAAAAGAGAGTGAGAGACACAAGGAAAGAAGAAGTTAAAGGCACAGCTGAGACCATCTACAATTTTAAAAAAAGCAGAAAGGATGTGATTTAGAGGGTTAACAGTTACAGTAGGCCTACATAAACAGGATTTTAGCCTTTTCTGAGGGATTAATAATAATGCCTTAGACTTTCACAGTACTCAAGGGGCTTTACAATTCTGTGCACCATTCATTCACACCTCAATCATACTTGGTGGTGGTAAGCTACTAATGTAGCTGCCAATTCGTGCCTATGGCCCCTCTGACCACCACCACCAACCTCACAACACTTAGGCAATGTGGGTTAAGTGTCTTGCCCAGGGACCCAATGACAGCACACGCTCAGACGGGGACTCAAACCCGCGACCCTCCGGTTGTGAGGTGAGCACCTACCCACTGCACAAGTTCTAAACAAGCAAACATTTCTCTTACAAAATTGTAGAATAAGTTGCTCAAAAACAGACTATTATTTTTGTCATGTGCAACCAACAATCTGAGGAAGAGGATGTTTTTTGCTTTATTTCCAGCTTTATTTTGTTAACCATTTTCCTTGTGTTTCAGTAGGTTTTACTTCCTTTCTCCCCTCCTTTGCCATTGTTTTCCCTGTTGGCATCCATTTTACATGTGTTCAATTACCCAATTAGTATTTATAGTCTTTCCATTCCCCTTGCGGTTTGTCATTCCATCTGTGTTCCTGCCTTTGTTCCCTGCTTTTGTTTTAATTCTGTGTTCAGCATTTATTTATTGGAGAATATTTTGTAACCCATGTTAACCTGTGCTTTATTTTCCTTTCCCAATCTTGTTTGGCATTGCAGTCAACTGTTACACATACACATACACAGACAGTTACAAACTATTGCAACAGGCACTCTTAGGCAGAAGGAGAGCAATGAGAAAATCCGTATTAATAACCTTTATTTAATCTGGTTTACTGGTTTACACTGATTGACAGCCTTGCTGGGCTCTTCATCGGGGGCATAAAAAGTGCTAGTGAATATTGAAAGGGATGATGCAGTTTAGCATAGCTCCAATGCAGAGCATGAAACTAATGTGTTGCACATCAGTTTCATGCTCTGAAAACTGATGCACTCATTCCCAACCACTGTCCCTAGTTATGCTTTTATATCTACAATACACAAAATTTAAACACAACACAGAAAAAATATAATAAATGCACATTAAATGGAAAAGAAACTCAGGAAATGACTAACCCAGAATGAAATTGTCATGTACCACTAGGGCAGGCAGGTTGAGGACCCCAAAGCAAGACTTTACACAGGACAGACAGAACTGGACAGGGCCAGCAGCATGAACTAGGAAACTCACTTTGCGTAGGAATACTGACCGACAGAGAGCACACAGCAGGCAGAGCAAAACGACAACAACAAAGACGCAGAAAAGTACAAGGGAAAAATGCAGGCAATAAATATGCACTGGGGTGATTAGGGAACATGGAAACCAGCAGGGAAACACAGGTAAACCTAATCGGGAGCAAATAAGACAAAATAAGACAAACAGAACACAATTCACAAGAGACAAAGGACAAGCAAAATAAAACAGGAAATCACCCAACATGCCAAACAGACATGCACTTAATACAGAATTACAAAAACCCTGGGTCCTAGACCCAGGGACGATGACAGAAATGCACATAAAAAGACATTAATTAGAATACTAATTAATTAGAAGCTTCTAAGAATATTAATAATTATAAAATTATAGTGAACTTAATTAAAAAGGCTGCAGCTCTGATTTGTGTGTTCCATAGATGGCCATTCTTTATGGAGAGTACTGGTTGTCCAAATTTAGATCTGTAAACAGCTGCCATTCCACCATGCACCTCATGGCTCTGTCACTGTGTTGTGTGTAGATGTATCTGGAAAGAGGTTCTGCAGCTAAACTGTTTATACATTTGAAAACAACTTTAAAGAAACACAAATGAACAAAACTCTCAATGATACCACTGAACAGGCTTTTTATCCATTATTTTCAGACTAGACAAGGTGATTATGTTGTAGCCACTGATGTACACTATCCAAAAATGTTAGGATTGCTGCTGCCTTATTACGTGACAATGCAGTGGCATGACAGCTGCATGAAACTGGCACTGAGGTCATTGATAAACAAATTAAAAAGCAGTGGGCCAATGATTGATCCTTGTGGAATACCCATTCTGTTTTTCAGCATTTTGTTCAGCCTTTAGGATATGACTTAACCAATTAACTGTTTGTATAGAAAAATAAAAGAAAGAAAGTTTAAGGCATTTACACATGGACGCCTTACGTAAAAGCAAAATTCTGAATGGGCCACCACGGCAACCAGCTAGTGACCAAAGAAATCACAAGGACATTTTTGGTTCAACGCCCTCTTTGCAGCTGATTTTACCCAGCAACTTTCAGCAATCTTCAGCAACCACTTGCCAGCTGGTTGAGAATTACAGTTTTTTTCCTAGTGACCGGAGATTGCCAGGTAGCTGTCAACCGGTCTCCAGGCCTGTGTCTAACCTCTTGAATACAAAAAAAGAATCTGGTGATTTTCTAGCCATTATATTAGTTATAGTTGAAGAATCGCATCACAGAAGAATTTAGAATTAATTCCTCTGCTGACTGCATGAAGCATTTATTAAATTCATTCACCACTGCGGCATTATCTGTAATGGTCGTGGTAATAAGTTTCAGTTATTTAATTCAATTTCTACTGGATGATTTATTAGTTAAATTATTCAAGTGTCCTTTCATTGTGTCCTTGGTTTTTCTATAACTTGGGTGTACTAGGAAACTTTTGCTTTGCATAATTTCATTAATACTTTATTTCTTAAACTTATAAAGCAAATGATCATCATTGACTTTAGAAGAAGAAGAAGATGATGATGATGAATTCAAAACTGAATATCATTGTTGTTCAGGTTTGCTGTGACAAAAATGTTTTTACCATGGATTTTATTGTACCACACTGGTATTTGAATAATAATTTCAGTAATGCTTCAGTGTTTCATCTGAAAACAAGCATGCATTATTCTTTTTAGCTATTTAATTATTATTTCAGTTTGATTCACAAATGCTGAATTGTTTCTTTTAAAGAACACCCAGACTTGTCCTTCCTTTAATATTATGCTAATTAGGATGAGGCAATCGTCCCTTTGGAGGTTGTTCACTAACCTCACTTGTGGTTTCTTAATAAGTGGCAAAGTCAAATTCATGGAAGGCAATAAAACTTACTCCTGGCAACTAGTGCAGTTTTTTGGGTTTGTTTGTTTTTTTCAACAGCTTGTCTCTGTTGACTTCTGGCTGAAATTCAACAAGTAACCATATACACATAGCTGAACTTTATACTAAAAGCCTTTCATGTGCACAATTTAACTCATGGGCTTGCCTTGGTTACCTGGGGCTGCACATTGCAAGGCTAATGCATAAGTGCGACATGTAAAGTACAGTGGTGAGGGGTGTGCAGAATAACATCGAAAGTACCAGCACTACCTTAATGCCAGAAAATGCGTCTTGCATGCATTTTTGTTTTTATTGAATAATCTATTTATAAAAAAGTATAGTAATAAGCACAACATAGCACCATGCCACCTCTGAAGGGCGCTCTCAACAGGTTTATTGAAGACGACTTTTCTCCCAGCTATACCAGGATTATAGCTTTAGACAGAAGTCAGTTTTCTCGACCAACAATACAGAAAATAGTCTGTAAGTTACATGTTAATTATAAAACCTTGAGGTGGAGGTTTTCTAAGCGAAATCAATCATTTTCCAAAAGTGAATTATTCGAACGTGCTTTTTCTTAATGAATGTCATATCTATCATCTATGGCTCATTAAGTTCCACAAAAGCATAGTCCATCACAGACTCATATTTAGATGATTCATGTCCTCATAAAATGGGAGGGTGTTGTTATCTTTGCACAGTAGTTTCTTATACTTTGTAGCACAAATCATATCATGGACCTTGATTAGATAAAACTGTCTGTGGCCATCCTCTTTTACATCTTTGTTACATCCAGGTCTTTTTTCAGAGAGAAAGCTGTCTGTCTCTCTGTGAATTTCAGGTCTGCCACACCTCTGAATGCCTGAACACCTGAATGATATCTGATCATTAATGGGGCTCTATATTAAGCCTCAGGACCAAGTGCTTCCTCCCGCCTGGCAACTAGGCTTTGTGTGTGAGTGTGTGCTGTAGTGAGACTTGTTTTGTGTGCGCCGGAATGGTGTGCTTTGTAAGTAATCTGTAACTACCCTGAAGCTCAGCTTTTGACCATTGTATTAGTTCTTGGAAGTGTTTGTGTTAGTGTAAAGAATCCTGGTAGGGGTTCTCTCACAAACACATTTTCTCTTGGTTTGTGGTCGGTCAGGGAACCCAGGTTTGTAACTATTTTTTAGTCTAGTGCTTCTTCATTTTCCATTTTCTCTCTGGGGGAGCATGGCTTGTTTGTGACTTTGGCCCTGTAGACCCTGATGTGTATATACCTCTTATTAAGTCCTGCCTGTTTTTTTTTATAAATAAATATTATTTATTGCCACACAGTGGTTTATTTTCTTGCTTTTTCACTTAGACCCACATTTTGGCAAAGTGATGGTTGTTACTTCCTGTGTTGCCCTCAACTTGAAGAAAAGGTTGTAACAGGTTAGATAAAAAAAGGTAGTCCTACTTTCTATCAGAGCCATAAAGCTATAACATTTGTCAAAAAGGTACTTCAGTGGTCATTCCATAGATGTAGACATTTTCTTGATTTGGAAAAATAATCAATTGACCTTTTGTTACTTAAAAAAAAAATATATATTTATTTTCTTTGTTGAAAATATCTTCAGTTAAATTTATATACATTTTGGAAAGCAAGGACACCATGCCCTCTGGACTAAAGTGGCGAGACCATCCAGCTTGTTATCAGCACTCAGCTCAAAAGCCTGCATTTCTTATGGTATGGGGGTGCATTAGTGCCTATGGAACTGGCAGCTTGCACATCTGGAAAGGCATCAATGCTGAAAAGCAACAGATGCTCCCATCCTGATGATGTCTTTCTCAGGAAAGGCCTTGGATATTTCAGCAAGAAATGCGGTTTAGCATGCTGCATCTAGCAGGGCTTCATAGTAGAAGAATCTGGGTGCTGAACTGACCCTTCACCAAATGAAAACATTTGAGCATCATCAAATGAAAAACACAACAAAGAAAACCCAGGACTGTTGTGCATCTAGAATCCTATATCAGATAAGAATGGGACAGCATTCCTCTCCCAAAAATCCAGCAGCTGGTCTCCTCAGTTTGGACGTTTGTGGTCTCGGTTAAAACAAGACGGGTTGCTACATAGTGGTAAACATGGCCTTCTCCCAACATTTTTTCAGGCAAATTCAAAATGGGCAGTTTTTCTTCTTAAAATGAAATGAAATTATAAAACCACTGCATTATGTTTTTATTTAAATTTTACACAACCTCCCAATGTTTTCTAAATTGGGGTGTAGAATTATTAGCCTGAAAGGGCTAGTAAACATATTAACCTTTTCAGGCTAAAATGGGCCAAAACAGCCTCAGTTTGAACATGTGATACAGTATGTATTGGAGGAGACACCAGAGTGCCGGTGAGGTTGTAAGTGCTTTGGTCTGTAGCGTGTGCCGTGACCCCTGGCAGGGCCTATTAGAGGAAATGTCTCTGTGGTGTGCATGCCTCCAACCTCTCTGGCAGCCACCGAGCAACATCAATTACACCCACAGCAACTCCAGCCTATAGCTACACTAGTATATTGCCATCACCATGGGGGTAATTGGTCGACTATATACTTCCAATTCTGAGCAAGTTGCAGCCTATTTTTCCAGTGAGTCGACACTGGCCCATGCTAAAATAGTTATTAAAGCCTGCAGCTTCACTATAGGGTCCTGAAATTGAACGGAGGGGGACAAATTATGCCACAAGCAGTGATGATATTAATCAGCTGTCCTGCATATTGATGAATTTACGACTGATGACGCTTCTGTTTTAGCAAAATGAAAACCTTTTACTTGTAGTAATGTACAGTACAGTAATGAGGACTTTCTTTTAACCTGAGACTGATGTGTGTGCATGATGCGTCCTGCCCCCTGCAGCGTGTATGACTTAAATGTCCTCTTAAATGATGCATGCATAAACTGTTGTTGGAATTGAATGTGTGACCTTTTCATTTAGTTTCCAGTTTTCTTCCCACCAGGCCAATGCCACCACTTAAGGTCACTGGACAGTTCTGTAACAGGCAGGATGACAACAATAATTAACTCCATTTAGTAGAGTCAGGGATAATGTAAATGTCTCAAGTCATTTGTCTTTATAATGATTAACTTGACTGATATTAGTCATGACAGCAAAAGGACACACATACAATAACACTACAGTTACATACTTGAATGCTTAATGGCATCCATACATGCTGTGAAATGATGCACACATGCATGCACGCTTTATTTTTCTTATGTAATGATGGCATGTGGTAGACGATGGATAAATAAATATAGCGAAAGGGTGTATGTGTTGCCAAATAAATGTTCACATTTACATGTGATGAAGCTGCACACAGTTATAATTGTGTGTGTGTGCGTGTGTGTGTGTGTGTGTGTGTGTGTGTGTGTGTGTGTGTGTGTGTGTGTGTGTGCTGAGTGCAAATCATGCAGATGAAAGGTCAGATGAAGTACAGCCTGGCCCAAAGCTCTGCATGGGGTGTGCATTCACAGAGACAAGTAAGTAAGGAGCCACACCTGAATAAAACTATTTTCACATTCAAAAAGTATTCCCAAAAATCAGGAGTTTACAATTCACAAACAGATGTACACTGAAAGAAAATGCAAACACAGAATTGTGGAACCTACAGTGTGCACAGACAAAGACAGACATGCAGAAACACATGGGTGCACACATACAGAAACACCACATTGCCTGGCTGGAGCATTGGTTGAGGCACTGGGGCCAATTAGGATGCCAAGGCCAATGCATCATCTGAGGGAGCCAGCTGTCTGTGTGCTGCCCTGATGTGGCTGTCCTCACTGTGCTCTGTGAGCTCTCTGCTCCTAGGGGCCTGGACTAGATCTGACACAGACGGGCAATCTCTCTCTCTCAAGAAACAGGAGCCATGTAACAAGCAACAGGTTAGCCGGTTGGCTTATGCAACAATTCTATTTCAATTTCCCTGTTTAAATCATTAATGTTTTCAACATTTTTAAACATTTAACAAGACCTTGGTCAGGTGGATTGGTATCTTCTTTCTCACTGTATCCGTGTTGTTAGCAGTGATGTTTTCCAAAACTAAGACCCCGTTTCTCATGAATAATTTTCCCGCGCCTTCGAATAAATCTCTGTCTTTGTCAGCGGGAAAAGAGGTAAACACGTCAGAATTTTTCAGAAAAATGCCCTCATCTTGCCATCTGCTGCTGTGAAATCTCAAAATATTTGGCTTTGGTTGTGCTTGATAAACATCAGTGACCCACTGGCACATAAAGTAAAAACCCAGGATAGAGGCTAGCACGGTCTAATCGTCTGACAGTTTCCTTTGTGCTGTTATCTCAAAATATATTTGTCACCGCTTCACATATACAAAATGTAAGAAAACACTGACAAAAATGCGGAATATATAGAAATAGAGTTCAATTAACCTTAAACGCCAGATGTAATAATTAAAAGGAGGATGGCTAGTGGCTTCATTTTCAAGACGAAGATGTGATGTGCAGCTGAATCAAGAAGTGCTCAACCTTGACCATCTGCTGGGTGGGAGGAGGGCTGAAGTCTCCCAGAGGAGACACAGAAGTGCTGCTGAGGGTGAAGGAGAAAGGAAAACTGACTGACAAGAAGAGAGGACAAGTAGGCATTATGCACCATTTGATATGCAAAAATACTCGATATTAAAAATACTTGAAACTTTATGTGAAGCTTTTCGCTGTACCATTAATATGCGCGCATATTTAACGGCGGTGAAAACAAACTACAGACCCAACAAAACCCGCCAAAGTCTTTGATAGCTGTTTTAGTGCTTTCAATTATATTTCTGTATGTGTGAACCCATGCGTGTTTCTGCAGTGGAGTTTGCCCTTCTGTCATTAAATTTCATAAGCTTAAATTTTTGAGCACTTTGGGGGCACTTGCAGCTTCATCAAAGTCAGCCAACCAATTTGATGCACTGTATGTCTCATCATAATTGTCATCATAATTTTTTCAACATGACGAATCCCACTTTTCAATTCCACCTACCGCTACGTATCATTATGTCTTTATTTTTATGGCCTTGGGCAATTTCACAATTAATATAGAGGCAACTTTGCGTATCCATCAGTTGATATGGTCACTTTTTCATCTTAGGAACTGTTAGCACTGCAGTGAAATTATTTGTTATATAAGCTCAGACCAGCATTCTGTGAACCGGCACAATTAACCGTCAGTGTGGCAGCTTCAGGTTCTGTCACAGATCACAGGCTTTCTTGCCAAGCTTCTTGATTTCAAGGGCGTTCGTTCACTTCATCTGTTTAATTCCATCCATTCCAACTAATACAGTACTGTGCAAAAGTATTGAACAATCCCTTCATTCCTTATATTTTTCCTGCCCATCCTTGTGTGTCTCATTGGCTGATATGTACAGGGACGTATATTTTTTTTCTCTTTCATACATGTTTCATTTAAAAGCTCTTCTTTGGATGTTGGCTGCCTTTTATTCTGTTCTCTGTCAAGATGATCCCACACTGCTTCAGTAATGTTGAGGTCAGCGCTCTGGTGATGCCAATCCATGGCTGATAGTGTTCTATTGTGTGTTTTTCTATCCAGGTATGTTTTTACTGTCACAATACGGGAGTATCCTTATTTGTACATTTTCTAGTTTTGCCTAGTTATGGGTTTTTGTTCTTAGTTTTAGTTCATTTCAATCTTCAGGCTTTCTTAGTTTAGTTACCCGAGTCTTGTGCATGTTTTAGTTATGTTTTGACTCCCTGTGTGCCTGCCTCCTCCTGTGTCTGGTCTGCATTTATGTTCCTGTTTATTTACTTCCTGTTTTATTTTCCTAGTCCCTTGTTCCCTGTGTGTTGTGTTCAGTTTTGCTTTCCCTTGTCTCTTTATAGTGCATTCTGTGCACCTGCCCCTCCCAACTGTCCCCACTTGTCTCGTCACTCTGATGTGTTTATATTGTCTGCATTTTTCCCCTGCCCTTTGTTGCGTCCTCGTCGTTATTTGTTCATCCTGCTGTGCGCTCATGCTCAAGTTCAAGCTACGTTAAGTTCAAGTGAGTTTGGTGTTGTGCTGGCTCCTGTCCAGCTTTATTGATGTGTTGTGCTTAATAAAACGGAAGACAAAGTTTAGTTCCTGCCTCTGGAGTCGTACTTTGGGGTCCTCTCTCTGCCTGCCACAGAAGTTACATGACAGGTACTGCATGTTGGGTCTAAATCTGACAGGATTTCAATAATTACTTTTGACAAGAGTCGTAACAACACTGGTTGATGTAGCCCGAAACCATGACAAAGCCCCCACCATGTTTTACTGATGGTTGTAGCCACTCACTGTCATATGTCTCTCCTGACCTCCGCTGAACCCTTCGAAATTTGGATTCATCACCCCATAAGACCTCTAGTCACTGATTTTCAGTCCAGTTTGGCATACCTCACCATTTTCTCCCCGTTTCCCTTCCCTAAAAATTGTTTTCCTGACAGCCATCCTTCCACTGAGACTATTTCTGATAAGGCTTCAGTGAACAGTAGATGGATCAACTGAAGGGCCAGATGAATCTCTCAGGCCCTGTGTCAGGTTTTTCCTGAATTTTTTGCAAGGATATAACTTTCAGATACTGTTCCATCTGCTGTAGATTGTTTTTTATAGACCGGTCATTTCTTCTTTTGTCCTCCACTTGTCTAGTTTCCTCAAATTTCAGAAATCCAGAGAACTATTGCTCAAGACCACTTTTAAAAAAAATTAAAGCCTGGCTCACTGAAAGCAAAATATAAAGAAATGAGGGGCCACTCTTGACTTTTACACAGTACGGAATATAAATTGATTTTAGTCGAGATACAGCAAGAGAGCAGTGCACACTGGATACTGTGGGTGCGACACAAGTTCCTCTTGAGGGCAAACAACGTAGAGGCCTGTTCCAGGGGATGATAATTGAATGAAACAGAGATTGAATTGGAAGCTTCTGTCAGTGCCAGACATATCAGCAGGTTGATGACTCGTCCCCCAGGGTCTGGCTGGTGAGAAAGAAACAGCCTACTTGGATTGCTCCATGGTTTGTTTTTGCTTTTAAACGTCCTGCTTGGACCAAGAGGCTTATAAATACACATGGACAATTCTGTCTTTTCCCAGCACAAAGTACTTGAGTGCAATCTTGTCTGTTTGTAGAAAATATGCAAATACTCTGACTAACTGGGGCGTTCAGTTAAATACAAGTATATACACACTCACACACTGAGAAAAAAACAAAGGAGGGAATGGGAAACCTTTCAGTTTTAATTAGTTGCTGCTGCTGTGTTTTGGAGGCAGTGCAGAGGTCAACAGTAATTGGGTTGTTTATATATATATATATATATATATATATATATATATATATATATATATATATATTGAGGCATTCAGAGCAGAATGGAAGGATATGGGTCACAGCAAAGTGATCCCAGAATCCCAGTGCCTGCTTTCCACCTCCTTTCCTGCCCCCCTCCCCCAAATGCCCCACCATCCGCTCTGGCACCAATGCATTAACTGGAAAGACTTGTAGATCCTGGAAGGCCTGGTAACTGGAGAGGGGCCACTGCACCACCCTCTCAGCACAGCTCCAAGTTGGTTTTCACCAAGAACAAATGGAGGAATTTGGAGAGTTCAGCTGTGCCATGAAAGAATAGGCTTCTGGGAACATGTCTGGGAAAATAGAAGGAGGCAAGGATTCAGAGGGAGGCAGAGGAATTGCAGAAGTGATGCCAGGATTTTCTTCACCAGCAGAACCAGGAGAGCCAAAGTGTGGACTGCCAAGCCAAACGGAGGGAAGCCAGCTTAGAAATATAGAACAGGAGATGATGGGAATCGTAAGAAACTGAAATGATTCAGTGAGAGCACTGCTGTGGAGGATAGACACCATCCAGATGGTCAGCTCAGTTGCTTACAATAAATTATTTATCAACTTCTTTCATTTAATGATGCCCAAAGCATAAAACTTGGTCTTTACTTAGTATTCATGGATCAAACATGAAGAATGAGTATTCCTATGAACACTTGTTTTGTGACAATTGCATCGCATTAATACAGAGAGTTAGCATAAATTAGACACAACTACATAATGAATGCACATGGCTCTCCAAGCAGTGAAGTGCCTCTGAGGGGTATTATGATACAGCAGAACAATGGCAGTGGACTTTTTAAGCTGATTGCACTAGGCATGTTGGAGTGCTTTGAAATGATGTTAAAAGAGACACTTTCTGACACATGTGTATTAAGATGAAATCGGCTTTAAGGACTCTGATATTGTGAGGTTGGTCATGTTGCATTATAACTTTTAGGATTTAAGAAGTTCTGTATTTCTACCTCTCTGAAAAACAATTTTATTTAAGCTACTTGTTTGTTTAAATTTCATGGTCCTCTATATCCAGACTTTGCATTTCCACCAGTTAGAAGCCAGTACCTTAGACTAAACATGATAATTTTACCTGCACATCTCAAGGTGAAGAAAAATGAACAGAAAATGTGTATAAGCTACCATTGTTTGGATTTGTCTACACAGCACAGGACAGGCCTGTCAAGTTTAGATTTCGCCACATGTTGAAGTGGTGTGGAAATGACTCTAGAAAGAAAAATGTCTAATACACACAAGGTCAATAGTATACATACAGGCTCAAGCACTCATTAAAATTTTAAGTTCTCGTCAGTGATCATGATTGACTAAAACAAATATTTTCTTGTTGCCCGTATGAAAAGGATTTGTTTGACAGCACTCTTTGGATTGACCAATACTCAGAGCAAAGTGAGTTTTACATCCACATGGACTGAGAGGGTGCTGACAAAAAAAAAGAAGAAGCCCCAGCTCCAAAATCAACACTCTCAAGTTTTCAACTGAAAATTGCAGCCGCCCATGTGGACAAGCCAAATACCTTATGGAGAAAAGTTTTATAGTCAGACGAGACAAAGATTGATCTATCTGGCCATAGTGACTAGCGGTATGTTTGGAGGAGTAAAGGCAAGGCTTTCAAACCTAAGTGTCAACCGTGGTGGTGGTGGTGGTAGCATTATGCTCTGGGGCTGTTTTGCTGCCAGTGCCAGTGGTACTGGCACATTGCAAGTGGATGGAATAATGAAGAATGAGGTCTACTTCCAGATTCTTCAACTTCACCTCAAATCAACTGTCAGACAGCTGAAACTTGAACACAATTGGCTGTTCCAACTGGACAGTCTTGCCAAACACACATCAGAATTTATTTTGGAATGGATTAAGCAGGCTAACATTAAGCTTCTGGAATGGCCTTCCCAAAGCCTCGATCTTAACCCTCTTGAAAATTTGTGAACTGTGTTTAAAAGCCAGGTTGGTCCAACCAACCGATTTAAATGAGCCCTACCAATTCTGCCAAGAAAAGTGGTCAAATTTTCAGCCAGAATTATGCCAGAAGCATGTTGATGACTACCAAAAGTGTTCGGTCAAGGGGTAACTTGCTAAGGGGCAAGTTACACTGAAATGTATATATATATATATTTAAGCCTGTACGTACACATTTGACCCTGTGTGGATTAGAGAAAATCCAGAATGCATTCAGACTTGTGCACCCAATTCTTGTTTTTAAAGTCATTAAAGATATATGTGGTAAAATCATTCCAGAAATGAACATTTCAAAGTAATCTCCAATCTCATTGTACATTCTCTATAATGACAAATAAAGGCATTCTATTCTATTCTATTCTACTCTATTCTATTTCTGACCACAACTGTAACCAGAACACCAGTTTGCAGTCAGGTTGACAGTGTTTATATGCAAACTCATGATAGGTTGAATATTAGTGGATAGGCAAAATAATATCATTATGATTGATAATTGGACCATTGTACAGATATATTGTTTTCATACAAGCCAACTTGAATCTTTAAAGCAGCCTCTAAAGAAGCTTTAAT
Organism: Pterophyllum scalare; assembly: GCA_024447675.2. Classification (NCBI taxonomy): domain Eukaryota; kingdom Metazoa; phylum Chordata; class Actinopteri; order Cichliformes; family Cichlidae; genus Pterophyllum; species Pterophyllum scalare. The sequence continues at coordinate 28,220 of JAMQGT020000075.1, forward strand.
GAATACACATTGTTGTTAATTAGCCGGCTGCAGTTAATGAAATCTGGTAAACAGTTGTTGTTCTTTTATCTAAAGTACAGAACCCAGTATTTTAACTGTATACCAAATTAACACTAAATTTGCTTCAGCTAGCAAATTTAGCAGCACCAACGTAAAAACCTCAGCCAGTACATGTGGTCTTTATATAGTTATTTTTAAACCAAACACTCTGAACTGAGATGTGGAAACAGGTAAGAAAGGCAACTGCTTGGAGTCCCGAACTAGTGGAGGGGCCCCTGTGGGCTGTCAAACTTTAAACTACAGCAGTGGCCATTTGCAAAGTCTGCAATGCCAGTACACCAGACCTGACATCTAGTGGTGTGCCACACAGAAAGAATTGGAGTAGATCCGATACCAAGTAAATACAGGGCCAGTATTGCCAATACTGATACCGATACTTTTTAATAATGACTAATGAATAATAATGAATTATGAAGAATTTTCATAAAGTTTAAGTGTTTTGTGATTTTTTTTTTCCTTTGGATCATTAATTAGTAAAAATCCAGGATAGAATTGGCCAAAGTTTATAGGTAAATAGAAAATACTTAATCAGAATAAAGGTTTTTGTTCTGAAACAATAGAACAGTAACAGAACAATTTTCTCTATACATTGTGATGTCTGGATTTTCTTTTTCTTAAATAAGTGTATAAAATGATCACTCAAGAACAAGTTAAAACTTTTTTCATGTAGAGTGCTCAGAAAGTATAATACAAAAATGTAATAAAAATATCCCTTCATTTATTACTTTTCTGGACTTTTTCTTAAATAAACAAGCTATACAAAATTATCACTCCACAATGTTATAAAACATTTAAAGCAAATTCCTTTTTTTCCCAAGTAAAATATGTTATCTGTCACATGAGGGCATAACGTCAAAACACTGTGAGCAGGGGAAGAGCAAAGAGTGCCTGCTCTGTGCTGAGGCACTTAAACAGTCAGCTTGCATCTTTTATGGAACCACAGAACTGCATACAGGAGAGAAACTGAAGCTAAAGTATCGATCTCATTACACTGGTATTGATCAAAATCAATACCAACGTTGGTATCGATATTATCGATATTTGGATCGATCTGCCCACCACTACTGACATCCCTCAGGGGGTCCCAATTAACTCCACTCACTCTGTGCATGATTTTATTTAATCAAACTTAATGATAACAAGGAAAGCCACTCACTGAAAATGAAGAGCAGTTATATTTCTGGGAGTTAAAAGAGGAAGAGGAGAAACAAAAGCAAGCCAGTGGTGAGTGGCCCAGATAATGATTAAATAATGCTAAATAAAAATATGCTGTCAGCCGAGCCTTAACCCTATTAGAAAGGCACTCCAATAGTTTAACTTCAGCTAGCATTGCATTATTTCTTTCATAATTTTCACGTTACTCCGTAACATGAGCTCACATGCATTGTCACATAATTATCAGTTAAAAATACAACCCTTAAGTTACAGCTATACAGTTTGCTATCCCAATGAGGACACGTTTCTTCAACTGTTTAATTTTGAACACAAACTGACAACACAAAGTTGTTGAAAACCAGCCCAAAGAGACTCCAAAGCAATCACCACAGTGATTCTACTGCAGAAATGTGTATAGGTAGAAATGGAGGCTGCAATGCTACAAGCCTGACAGCTTACCTCTGCCTTTGCTACCTATCTCTGGCTGCTGAGCTCGACATACACTCAGCCTTAACATCACTTTGGGTTCTTTGCTAACTTTGTGTGAGCATGCTGTCTGTGCAGATGCTTGCAAAGAACTGAAGTAGTATTAGCAGTGCAATGCAGTTGTTTCTGTCCTGGACGCAGTCTGTATTTTATCATAGCTATGCTTATACTTTTGTGTAACAAAAATAGCAAAAAGTGTATCTCCACTCCTCCGCTCTACCACTTTCCTCCTCCCTGCACATGAACTGGCATCAGCTGCTTGTAGCACAAGTGCACAGGAAGAAAAAACGGCATGTTTGATGTTTCTGTGTCTTTCCATCCACCCGTCATGCAGAGAACTGAAGAACCTTTGTAATGCAAGTAACAACAATGTAATGTGATTACTGAATTTAGTACAGTAATGCATTACATTGCTGCCTTACTGAAAAAAAAGTCATTTGATTAGGGTAACGTGTTACTTTGGAATGCATTACACTCAGCACTGCCAACAACATGTAATCAAGAATAACTGACAGACTGGTTTTTTGTGACACTGCTCCTTGGTGACAGTAAATAGCTCCAACATGTAAATGATGGTCTGCAAAGCTATCCGTAGGCTGTGCATAAACCACAATTGAGCCATTACTGTATGCCCATGCCCACTATGGCTATAAACAGTAGTGCTCCACTAGCCTGCTTGGTAAGCCATCCATTCAGAAGTAGCACCATTAAGATTGTGGAGCTGGGAAAACGGCTAACTACACAATCAGCAGCGGGTGTTTCAGCTGCATTTAGTAATTTTACCTGTTCATTTTCTGTTGACCCCCAAATAATCATCACCTTTTTTCAGAGATGCAGTTGTACATAACACTCAGCACATGACCCATTCAGTGAAAGGCAAAGAAAAGAAAAACAGAGTTTCCATCTTGCAGTCTTGCATCACTCCATGCCAGGGATTTAAAATCTTAACATTGTTGTGCTCACTGGGTCTCTTCTTTAACTCGGAGCGAAAATATCCCCACAGCGTTCTCACATATCTCAGCAGCAGCGACATTCCCTTTTGTGCTTGCTATACGTCACTTTTCTAACATTATGCTTGTGGGGAGCCACTCAGAGAAACCCTGATGCAGCCCGGGAGATTTCAGCTTCGGGGGAAACTGAAAGAAGCGATTTTCGCATTCTGCTGGAGCTCAAGCTTTGAATCATCATTAGTGTGATTAATTTTCCCTCCAGTCCTACAATCCTCATTGGTGATTCCCCTCCAACACTTTGGCCATGCTCCACAGAAGTGACAAATGTGTTCCCATGGAAACAGACCTGTCATGCCATTGTCACCACTGGCCTGTAAAATGAAATCCAGCTCTGCCAGAGAGGAACCAGCTGGTGACCTGACTGATCTCACATCAGTACATCAGTGTGACTTTTGACAACCAACTTGGTATTAAACCGCATATGAGCTCTCACTGTCACCGGCAGACACATGCCCATAACATCCTTTGGTCCCTTTGTCTTTCAGGTTCTTGTCCTGTTTCCTTTCCATCCCTCCCTTTTGTACATCTCCTTTTCTTCCCCTCCCATGACCTGTGTTCTACAAAGGCTCAGCACATCTCAGGGTGATGACACCGGTCAGCTGAAACACATGTGCCCTGAGGGAGACAAAGCCTCTCTATCCTATTCACTCAGAATGGTTAGGAAGTGACTTAGCTCATAGGATTCAAAAGCATAGAAAGTTCTACAGTAAGTGATCAGAGGAAAGTGGAGCAAGGTTATGACAGAGAGATTAATCCATCAGTTTGCAGGAATCGCCTGACCCCACTGGGGAAAAACACAATAATTCTCTAACAATTGAGTCACTGTCATAGCTACCGGTAATAATTATTAAGTGGTGTCATTCACAAAAGAACTGTGTGTACTGTAACTAACAACCTTTCCCACACAATGAGACTGAATAATGTAGCATAAGAATATTAACATTTAAGAATACAAAAAAATAAAACGGAGTTTCCCTGATTGCCAAAACCTGAGAGAACATTTTGTTAAAAGTCAAAAAATATCTGTCATTATTGCTCACGGCGTGATTGCATATTTCTGTGAAATTTCCATTTTAGCATAAAGTCACTTAGTCATCTAATGAAAGTCCAAAGTTTTAAAAAAATAAAATAAAATCTCTGTATTAAAGTTATAAAAAAGCTAAGCTGGTTTTTTAGACCATTTTATTGTACATCCTTCACATACAGTATTCTGTGACTTCACCGCAGCAGCAGTAGGCAGCAGTTTAAGCACAGAATGCCTGTTGTGATATAAACACCTCTTTCCATCTGCTCCTGTTTTAATCAGTCCTTTGTGCAGTGTCTGTAGGCTGTTTATCTGCAGCTAACGGAGTCTACCCACAGCTCAGCTCAGTGAGATGCATCCAGCATGTCGACCTCGCATCCCTCTTGTCTTAATCCAACCCTCAGCAAATGTTCTCCTGATTAGACACGGCTCTCAACATACGTGTCTTTGCTTTCACAAGGTGGGAGGAGGCGAATCAATAGTCGAAATCTGTCTCGGGGTTCTAGAAATAAAGGCTCCAGTGAGTTTTGTGACTGGCAGGTGCCCTTTGCTGTGAAATTGTTTTTCTTCAGAATATAGTGGCGAGCCTGAGAATGCATAGACCAGCTTCATATTCTGTGTTTGCAACTTTCAAAGAGAAAAATATTGATGATGGAATTACATAACTCCTTTTCTTCCTCTCCTCGGCTCTGTTATCTTTTACTCTTTTCCCAAAACAGTTCATTAAAAAAGTACAAAAGAGGAAGGCAGCAATTTCTTCAACTTAACCAAGTGTTACTGACATTGTTGAAATCCCACTTTTTCTTCTAATGCATGTGCTGTATTCACCAGCTTACATCTGCAAGACTTCTGCTCTGCTACATGATGAATTGATTAGGAATATTTTCTATGAATTATTAATGAGGCGCATTTAGAGAATTGTTCATATTCGAGGGTTCATGAAGCCCAAGGGGTGGCAATGCGATATATTTAAACGTGTTGCTTAAATTTCAATGTAGTATGTAGAGGAAAAACAGCAAATTATAAAACATGGATGTTACACAACATATAACATATAAGAGGGTTTATGTTGTCTCGGGGTGATGACTGTCCCAGAGTCATAGATTACGCATTATTTTACTGCCGCCACATGACATGGAAAAGATGGATGTACAAATGAGGGAGCTCTGCAGTGCCTATCAGGGATCTGTCTGTGAAATGCTGTGGAATTGGCCACAGAGAGAGGACTCAGGACATATTGCTTTGGTTAATGACTGGTGACACTTGCAAGATTTGTGATCTTTGAAGGTCGTGCCCCTGCTGAAGTCACACATGGAGGGGAAGAAGTCGTGGGTTGATCCCTGCTGAAAGCTGCAGGAAGGGACAGAGTCATGATTCATCTCTATCTCATCGCTCCTGCTGCTTGGAGATTCCATGGACGGCTGGTCTCTGTGACACTTTCTTCACTAGCCAGCTCTCAGGCAGTGACAGGAGCCATGTGCTAAAATGTGGGCAAGTCGAGTTTGGAAGCACTCTGTCATTCTCTGTTGTGAGAAGTGTTTTCCAGTAAGGGGCAGCTGTGAAAGCACCGTTTCACCATTCTGCTATTATTCAGCATTAGCCATCACTTATAATGATAACATAACAGAGAGTTCTACTCAGACATATTTGATGTGTCATGCAAATACACTCTTTCAATACGCATACACACTAGCTGTGAAACTACTGAAGTTTATATTTTAGATGTATTTGTGAACTATTTTAAGGCTTTGTCTTTTATAGGCACCATTGAGCTTACTATGAAGTACACAGACAGTGTAAGTACTGTATATTGGCGAGACACCATCATGTACACCAGTGAGCCAAAACATTATGAGTACACACAGATGAAGTGAACAGTGCAATGTTAAATATCTCATACAGTAGCAATAGCATATGTCAGAGTGTGGGACATGGGCCTATTAGACTGTACATCTATTCTCATACTATGCTGGAAAGCAGAGGAACTGGCAGATGTAAAGATATAAACAACTATGTTAGAATCCATATTATTATGGATGAGCCATTTAGCAAGCTATCTGATTGCCTCATAGCTTGTTTTTTCTCGCACTCCACAATGTTTCCATATATCAGAATTTATACTCTGATCATAAATATAGTGTGGTTATTAATGAGAAAAGATGAGGTCAGCATTACATAATGAGGCCGGTGCTGTAACAAACTAATCGTGCTTTAGTCCTATTTGAAATGCACCGTGCACTATGAAGCAGGATGTGGGGCTTAACAAGGTTACTCCGGGTTTAACCCCGAGTCTTCAAATGTGGTTAACTTCTTACCAGGGTTCGTTGTTATGGTAACTTATACTGCAGACTTGACCTGCTTCAGAGCAGGTTATATTCTAGATATGAAGTCAACAAATACAAAATCACCACTTACTGACTAATAAGTTCTCAGGAGAATAGTTTTGCATCTCCCAGAAGACCCTTCGGACCTCAGTGTGCAGATAGTATTAGGAGCTAACATTTTTTTTAAGTGTGTCTAAAGACTTTGTGTTTTTCTGATGAGCAATATGGATTCTTGCAGCAACTTTATTCCTTTATTTTTTTTCTTAGTGGCTGTAATATATATATATATATATATATATGTATGTATGTATATATATATATATATATATGTGTGTGTGTATATATATATATATACATATATATATATATATATATGTGTGTGTGTGTGTGTGTGTGTGTGTGTGTTCTTAAAACATGACACTTGTTTGCACTTGTTAACCTTATAGCAATATTGCACATATACTAAATCTGCATTTGAATTATGTTTCTATATTCTTACTTGTCCTCAAACCATTGCACACTACTGGATTTGAAACTGAAAAAAAAAATAAGTCTAAAGCTGCATTACACACATCTAAATTTTGATTTTTTTTTTTGAGTGCGCAGCTAGAATCTGATTGATTCTCCTGTGTCTTAATGAAGGAGCTGCTAAATTATACATTCTGCATTTTTGCCAAATTTCCTTCTTGGCTTCAAATATGATAAACTTTGTTAAAGTAGCAGCACTTATCCAGTCTTACTGACCAAAGTGTTTAAAGCATATGCACATTCATACGGTGCTCTTGCAATCCCACTTCTGATAAAGTTGGAATAAAAACAGAATGCACTGATTTGCAAATCTCATGAACCCATATTTTATTCACAATAAAACAAGGGAAACATATCAAATGGTTAAATAGAGACATCTTACTATTTCATGAAAAAATGTTAGCTTGTTTTGGATTTGATGACAGCAACATGTCTCAAAAAAGTTGGAACGGGGACAAGAAAAAGGCTAGAAAAGCAAGCGGTCCTAAAAAAGAAACAGCTGGAGGAACATTTTGCAACTAATTAGGATAATTAGCAACATGTTGGTAACATGATTGGGTATAAAAAGAGCGTCTCAGAGAGGCAGGGCTTCTCAGAAGCAAAGCTGAGCAGGGTTTCGCCTGTCTGCAACAACTGTGTCTATAAGCTGAGGACCAATTTCAGAATAATGTTCCTCAAATGCAAAATTGAGAAGACCTTGAATATCTCATCGTCTACAGTACATAAGATCCTCAAAAGATTCCAAGAATCTGAAGAAATTTGTGTGCAAAGAACAAGGCCAAAAACCAATATTGGATACCCGTGATCTTCAGCTCCTCAGGAGGCACTGCATTAGAAACGGGCGTGATTTTGTCATGAAAATCACTGCATGCACTCAAGAAGAGCTCCAGACATTTATGGACTGTTGTTAAAAGAAGAGGGGCGCTACACAGTAGTAAACATGGCCCTGCGGCAACATTTTTTGAGATGTGTTGCTGCCATCAAATTCAAAATGAGCTAATATTTTTCTTAAAATGGGACATTTTCTCAGTTTAAACATTTGATCTGTTCTGTGTTCTCATGAATAAAATATGGGTTTGTGAGATTTGCAAATCACTGGATTCTGTTTTTATTTACATTTGACACAGCATCCCAACTTTTTCAGAATTGAATTTTTAGTATTTTTCCTGTCACACACACTGACTGCTGATTTGTGTAAATTAAACCTGTATTATGTGTTTAATCTCTTAATGTCTAATTTGATAGATCGATCCTTTTAAAACCTGTTCATGTTTGTGATTGTGACTGTGATGTGGTGCTAACACCACCCTTTACATATGATCACACTCATAGCCAGATTGGGAAACCTTGGGGGTGTCCTGACAATAGGCCTATGTGGAAAAAAAATAGATTTCACAGCATTCAAAAGCTACAACTGTTTTTTTGTGTTTATTTTTATTTTTCAAAGTTTTTATTCATCACTCAGTAGGGATGCGCTGATCCGATATTCAGTATCGGTATCGGTCTGATCCCTGGCCTAAATTGCGGGATCGGATATCGGAAAGAAATTTTTTTAAAAATACAATCCGATCCGACCCACATTAGCTGCGTTACAGTTCTTAGTCGTCGTCTTCTTCTTGTGAGTTTGCGGTTGTCCAAACCAGCTTAGAGCTGCATTACCGCCACCTACCGGAATGGAGTGGAGATCAGGAAATACCCCCTCAGTTGTCCGTCCCTGCGATTCCGTTGGACACTGAGTGGATGATCTCTGACATGTTTTCCACGCCTCCACCGCTCTCTGCGTGTTTGTGTGTTGTGCTCGCTGTGCTGAGAATTTCAGCTGTTATTTTTTTCTCTACTTCAGCTCCCGGACATCCTGCTAGCGAGCGCCGCGTCCGGTACCGGAAGGACTCCTTCCCCGTCAAAATATTTTTTATACTTAATCCCTGATTAGTGACTAAATATAGACCTGCAGTAGAAACGTATTTAGGAGAATGGTTGTAAATATAAAGCATTACAAGATTACGCTCACGCAGCCTCCAGTTTTTCGACATAAACATTGATAACACAACAGGAGCAATCAGCTGATTTACCTGCAGTCATACTGCACAAGCACAAAGAGGCAGAGCCGGTGAGCTCACATGGAGCGGAAGAAAGCTTTTCTCCCTGTAAGCACCATTAAAGCTTTACTGGGAAACAGCTGGAGGTCCTTCATCAACCACCTGATCAGTAAGTGAAGAAAAGAGAAGTTTGTAGCTGCTCCATCCACCCTGTTTGTTTCACACAGGGAAAAACTGCAGTATGGAAGTTAAAATATGCAGATGAACTGTTAATGTGAAAAAAGTATTTCTTATCCAGTTACTCAGTTAATTTATGGAATAATTGATAGAATACTCAATTACTAAATTAAGCGATAGTTGCAGCCCTACTGAAATTTGCAACATACCATAAGCCAATGCATCACCTTCTCACAGGAGCAACAGGAGTCAGGTGATAGAGTGATTGTTGTAAGTAAAGTTTATTTATTTAGTGCTTTTCACAGACAAAAAGTCACAAAGCACTGTACAATAATTAAAACCCAATACCAAAAAAACCCAGATAAAACACCACGTTAAAAAAAATTTAATGTTACCATATTAAAAGAAAAAGAATTAAAAATAAAGTCAACAGAAAGCCTCGTTAAACAGAAAAGTTTTCAACTGTTTTTTTTAAGATGCCACAGAGTCAGATAAATGGAGCTGGAGTGGTAAACAGTTCCAGAGCTGTGGCACCACTGCCTGAAAAGCTCTGGCCCTCCCTGGTTCTTAGTCTTGTATGTGGGACAACTAAAAGATTTTGATTTTGTTGTGTGAGAGACTGTTGACTTATGTAAAATGTATCCTGCCATTTAAAAAACAATTGTTTTGGTTTTTAAATATCGGCTGTATCGGTATCGGCCGATATTGAAATGTAAAATATCGGTATCGGTGTCGGCCCTAAAAAAGTGGTATGTTCCATCCCTATCACTAAGCTCTTTGGAACCTAGAAAATGGTCAACTGGCTCAGTAAGCATATCTGAACCAAATCACTAAGAAAAAATCATAATCACAAAGACAGGTCTCATTTGCGGTTTCCTCCCAGACACAAAAATGTGTATCTTTTTTGAGAGTTCTCATTGATCAGTGCAGAGTAAAAGTATTTGTCACTATTTAGCAGTTTAGCAGACCCAAGAGCAGATGACAACCGTGCTTATGATGCTTAATGTTTGTTATTTACAGTGTGGTGAGAAAAAGAAATAACTGGGGATGGGGAACCCAGTCTGACAAGACACGGAGAGCGGCTTCTGCGGAGAGGGAGAAGATCATTAAACAGACCCGGGTAGTGACGGGTTGGTGTGGGCGTCCGTGAAGGTAAAATGCATACTGGGAGGTGCAAGCGAGCAGAGCTCGGCGGGAGACTCCAAGAGGCCAGTGGGGTCTGAGGTGGTCCGCTGGGTGTCGGTGGTTAGTGGTTAGCCTGGTGTTGGACAACAGCCTGCCCACTTGAAACCAGAGAGAGAGAGAGAGAGAGAGAGAGAGAGATGGTGGCAGATCTTCAGAGAGGTGAGCTAGGCTTCTCCAGCAGATTTCTGGGGAAAGACAAGAGACTTAGATCAGGCACACTTTAACGAGGGAGACAGCAGCATCTCCGACTGCCCAGGGAAACACCAGTCCCTCCCATTTTGCCACCTGAAAGTGCGCGCAGAAATTAAAAAGCCCGCACAAGCCCAGACCCTGACAGTATTACGTTTCATGCTAGGATTCACAGGAATTAACCATGGTGTATTTGAGCACCCTATCTCTGGTGCAGTTTATCTTCATTAACCCAAAGATCAATGTCATCGGCTCAATTGCAACAGGCATTGATGACACTGAGCTGACCATCCATATTTGCTCCAAGTCACTACATCCTGTCCTCAACCCCAATCGTAGGCCATTCATTTGTGTATCTTCAGCCATCTTGGGCATTGCCTGCTGTAGGATGATTTTCATCACAGAGTTTGTGGAATAAACAAAGCTCGTTATGATTATGTGTGCTGAGCTCTTGCGCATGCACTGTGGGAGGATGGTTAGCTTACAGACATAAAAGAATGGCAAAAGGAATGTCAAATTTTAAAATTGTTACTCTGCAGGAAATGAGCAAGCAAATGCAAACAAATGCTGGGCAAATGAGGGGTTTAGCTAATATTAACTAAGCTGATAAATCAAAGCAGTTAATGGTCTTTCAGCTCAGCTAATGCGGGTACGAGAACCTTCATATAATGCCAGATTAAATTGTAGAAAAAGTTTGGGATTCAGGCCATTTCAAATGTACACTCAAATGAAATGAGATTTTTTTTTTTTTTGGTGAGGATAGTTGGTCTCGATGGAGCTGTTTAAATTCAAGAATGACTTTTTCAGAAAAGACAGCAAAACAAACACACGCACAAAAGAACACACTCAGGGCTGTTTTTTTTTTTTGCTCTGCTACATTTGGACAGTTTCATGCATTTCAAAGGTTGTCTCTCGCCCTCCTTTTTTTTTCCTTTTTCTGTTTAGAGCCATTTCAGCTCAGTTGTATAAAGAACCATTTCAAAAGAGCTTTACATTACCCCATTACGTTTTTCAATTTCATCATACAGAAGCTGAGACAGAAAGGCTCTGATGTAGGATCACAAAAGTGCAGAGTAGTGCTCCTTATGAAACAGTGGCTTTGGCTCTCCTGTGCTCCTTCAGCACGTTCCTTGAGCTGCCTCTTGAGCGGAGATGCACAAAGAAATGATTCAAGCTCGTGTGGTGAAGATACAGGTCGGAAGAGCCGGCCGTTTGCTGGTCGGAGCCGCGAGGAGCAGGTGTCATGAAGCTGTGTTTAATAGGATCTCCACAATCCGCTTAGATGTATTCCATGACTCCAGAGCTGTGTCCCACTTACTGGATGATATTACTCCTCATATCTTTGGTCGGTCTGTTTTGTTGTGAGGTGGTGATTGAGCTAGTCAGCTGAAGTGAGCTGCAATTTCTGCTGCCTTTGATTTGCTCTAATGGCGCTGCGATTTCTATTATATTCGGAGTACACATTTAGCGAGTGTGCTGAGACGTTTTTGACTTGAATTTTATGTACTGAATACAAACAGGTTATGTGTCTGTAGCAATGAAACGACAGCTTTGCCTTAATGGGTAAATATTTTGTTGCTCCAGTGTGGTTTACATATTTCATTAAAAGTCTGACATTTTCAAAGGAAAACACTTCTTTCTTGTGCTCACTGACCTGCTTTTCATCCATAATGCAAGCAGCATGCGAGACTGTAACTGACTTCCACACATAAATAACACCAAAAAGTAGACATGTGGCATCCCCGTTGATGCCTGTGACCTTAAGAGAGACAAAAGCAAACATGAAGACACACATGCCTGTCCAGCTAATAACCTGCTTAGACAGCCTGGCACTCTGAGCCATCTGTTGATTGTATGGTCAGCTGTTCATCACAAAGCCTCTTGACAGCTTTTGCCTTTTTTTAGTTCTGTCACCTAGCTGGCTAGTGGTTGTGCTCTTGCTTGCAAAAGGGCTTATTTCTTTATTTAGGTTGCTCCAGCTTATATCCTTAGAGAGACAAAGGTCACCACAGACTTTCTGTCTTCACCAGATTCCGCACTGCCTCTTGTCCAAGAGTACAGGTGGTTAAATTTAGATTTAAAAGGCACTTTGCCTTTATTCAAAGCACGGCACATTGAGAATTGTGAACACTAGAAAGTATGATCTCATTCTAATATCATTCTGACATTAAAGGAAAAAAAAACTTGAGAGATTTTAGGACATTTTGCAACACAGATTCTGCTTTACTATAATAGTTGTAGCATGCGATACTGACTTTATGGGATACCTATACAGCAGATACATAACTTGATATTTATACAGTCCCAAGCAGTTCCATGCAGCACTTACTGTAGAGGCGCCTGACCTCTGCATTAACCCCTGCTCTGCGCCACTTTGACAGGCAGTGAGATAGTTATTTTCAAGGCAAACACAATTAAAGCTGTGGGCTGAAACACATCAGTAAGGGAGATGTGAGGGAGATGCAAGCATCTGTATCCTGACATGTTGTGTAGCTTCCTGCCTCCTCTCTCATAACGCTGCACATTTGTCACCCCCCCTTTCCCGCCTACACACTCTGCTGCTGATGTGCAGGAGAGTTCATGCTCTTTGGAGTGGCAGCCTCACTTTTATAGCAACAAGGAGGTGCGGGGCAGACACCCTCACCGACAGACATATTCATTATTCAATAAATATTTTTCATATTCCAAGTTATGAAAGCACGGTTCTTTCTTGGTGTGATTATCCTTTGTGGCTGTTTGCCCCAGGCTACAGAGAGAGAGATAAACCAAGCATACCAATGATCAGTGCCTTCCAGGAAGGGCAGTAATGATCTATTAAGTAGGAGGAGGTTGAATATTCTCCCAACTGTTTAAAAGTCCAGATGTTGAACTTGGAGAGTATTGATAGATTGAAGTGCACACAGTTTCCACTGCTGCTGATTTTCTCATTTTAGGCATTGTTTTGTGTTACCTTTTCTCAGTTAAAATCTTGTTACTGTGGAGATCAGATTAAACCAGAAATCCTTAAGAGAATAGACAATCAGGTAGTCGCTGCTGAAGGTATTTTTCTAGCTTGCCTGTTAAGGTAAAGTTTAAGGTTTGAGGCACTGAGGTTGAGGGTTAGGGGTTGAATAGTAAATATACACTGCTCAAAAACAGATCACTGAAAAACACATAAGATCTCATTGGGGAACAGATCATGCTCGATATCTAAAATGATACGGACTGCTAATGTGTTAGGACTGAAAGGATGCAAGATCATTTGATAGAAATCAAAATTATCAACCTACAGCTGAATTTAAAGATACCCCAAAAATCAAAGTGAAAAAAAAAAACGATGCAGCAGGCTAGTCCATTTTGCTGAAATTTCATTGCAGCAACTCAAAATAGTACTCAGTCATCGTGCTGTTGCCTTGCCTGTAGAGGTCTGTGTGTCCCTCCATGGATATACCTCCCCAGACCATCAGTGACCCACCACCAAACCATTCATGCTGAACAATGTTACAAGCAGCATGACGTTCTCTGCAGCTTCTCCAGATCCTTTCATGTCTGTCACATGTGCTCAGGGTGAATCTGCTCTAATCTGTGAAAAACACAGGGCACCGGTGTTGGACCTGCCAATTCTGGTATTCCAGCTTTGGCTGCACTCATCCTGTTCCTCCGTGCACAAAGGAGCAGATACCGGTCCTGTTGATGGGTTAAGGACCTTCCCAGAGTAACTGCCTATCTCCTGGAATCTCCTCCATGCTCTTGAGACTGTGCTGGGAGACACAGCAAACCTTCTGGCAATGGCACGTATTGATGTGCCATCCTGGAGGAGTTGGACTACCTGTGCAATCTCTGTAGGGTCCAGGTATCACCTGATGCTACCAGTAATGACACTGACCCTAGCCAAATGCAAAACTAGTGAAAAATGTCAGTGACCTCCACCTGTAAAACCATTCCTCTTTTGGGGGGTTGTCTCATTGTTGCCCCTCTAGTGCACCTGTTGTTAATTTCATTAACACCAAAGCAGCCTGATTAACAGCCCCCTCTGCTACTTAACTGACCAGATCAAGATCCCAGAAGATTAATTGACTTTAATCTGACTAAAAAGTGTTCCTTTCTTCTTTTTTTTGAGCAGTGTATTGTAGTGTATATCAATAGAGTTTCCTTACATAGGGACGCTGTATGTGTGTGTTGTTGTTTTTTGTGTATGTGCGGCTGTGTCTCTTTTTGTAATGCTGAGCCATATTGAAAAGATAATCTGTGTTTTTATGCCATTCCTGCCAAAAACAGTAGACTGATAACCTGATTTGCTGGTAACCTTACACTTGGGGGACACTGATGACAAATACCTTCCTGGGAGGCCTTGGCAGCCGCAGCCCATATATTACTGAAGGGTCACCTTGGCCCGGTCCCCATCTCATCACAAAATAGCATTCAGTACCCTCTCACTGTGGACAAGGCCATACTTCATTCTGCTGTATATCTTACCTGCAGGAGCATCTCTGGGTGTATCAATATAAATAGTAGAAAACTGATAAACTCAGCGAGGATCGTTGTAATGCTCTGCAAAAACGATAATATTTTCTACAGCGTTGCAGAGATAAAAACTGCCTGCTCTCTGTTTCACGTGAGAGATCGGAGTGTGTCTACACCACACACACACACACACACACACGCGGACACACACACATTCATGAAAACAGTCACACAGGGTATCGTCTAAATATCATCTAAGACAAGTATAATGCAAGATTAAGTATTGATGTGTCACAGCACCATAGCCTGAGGTATTAAACTCTATCTGGCATGTGTTACAATAACTACAAAAGACAATATTCCAAATGTGGAACAGGCCTTGTAGCAATTGTAGGATGTAGCAACTTAAGACATGCAATAAAAGTAAAAAAGTACAATAAAAAATAGTAGAGGGGGCTGCTAAATCCCGGTTACCTAGCAACAAGCGGCTTAGAGAGAACTCAACACTAACTGTGGCTCTCGTTCTGTGGGCCAGTGTCATTTCATTTTTTCACGATGAAGCTTAGGGAGGGAAGTCAAATTCAGAGACAAACAATCACTGTGGTGTTAATTGCTTGACTGCTTCTGCCAAACCATTAGCACAAGCTAAAACTGCAAGCTATTGTTTGGCGGGACGATTTGGAAATCGACAGTGATCAAAAATTGTTGCAACTTGTTGCTAATTTGTGGCATTAGGTGTGTTTGTTATAGTGTAGCCTGTAGTTAAAAAATAAATGTCATTTTCAAAGTGCATAACTAATAAATCATTTTTTTGTCTGACACAGATAAGTGTTGGTGTCTAGCTCTGGTGCTGTGTATATGTGTGTGTGTGTGTGTGTGTGTGTCTAAAAGGGGTGTTGCGCACAAAGAAAAGTTTGCAGCTGGACTTTTATGCCAATAAAAGTCTGTGTATAATGGATATGTGTGCAGCAGCGTGTGTTAGTATGTGTGGGTAGAATCTGATAGGCGCTCCCTTTTTCCTCAGTGCTTCACCTCCGATCAATACCCTCCCACAGGAGACCCCATGACTTCACCCGCAAAGAGGTTCTGTTACCTCCTCCCTCTTGTCTAGGAAACAAGACCCTCTTTACAAAAAGAGCTTCTTTTTTTTTCCAACTTTCTTTTCGAGGAACCTTCATTTTATTATCCACTCTTTTGTGGTACCTGCGTATCTGGTTGAGCAGCTCTGCTAATAAGGGGACAGACACAAAAGAAAGAAAGGAAAAAACAAAAGTACAGAAAATATCAATCAATAAAAGGCCCACCTGTCTCTTGTTGGATTCAGAAACTGATCTGCAGTTTGTTGTTGTGTTCAGTGGATGGTTTGGTTAACAGTTTTACTTGTGTTTTCCCCCAAAATAAGTCCAGTTAACCTGAGGGTTTCTATACAATAATAATAATAGATTGAGTGGCATGGTGGTGCAGCGGTTAGTACAGCAAAAGCAAGAACGTTCTGGGTTCTAATCCAGACTGGGCCCCTTTCTGTGTGGACTTTGCATGTTCTGCCTGTGTCTGCGTCGGTTTTCTCTGAGTACCCCGCCTTCCTCCCACAGTCCAAAGACATGCATGGATGGGTGTCTTTGTGGTACTTCAATTATATTATATTATTATTATATTATAGCTGGACAGGTCACCCTGTACCCTGTCTCCTGTCCTGTGGCAGTCGGGATAGGCTCCAGCCCCTCTGCGACCCTAAATTGGATGGATGGCTGGTAGTTACTAGTTCTATCTGAACTGAAAGTAACCTGATACAGCAGTAGCCAATAATACCAACATATAAAAATGGAATTGTCTGTTAAAAACCCATGTGAATCTGCAAGGTGTAATCACAGTGTTCCACAACTGTGCTCATAAAAATCAGAGCTCCACTTACAGGTCATCACCTTCGTCACCGCTTCCAGTAAAGCTGCAGATTTACAGGTTTCTCCATGCATATCCCTTCTGACTACAGGCTACATGTGCATCTGGGATCCTCTGAATTTCCTCCTGTGTGTTGCAACAGTGACCTATCACAATGTGACAAATGTTCTCTCTTAGGTACTCAGGTACCCGTGACAGATGGCACGTGTGAAATTTGGGTCACTTTGAGACTAACGTTAATGTTTATTCTCAGGCTTGTAGGTGCAAGGGGTGCACAAGGACGCAACCTTGAAGAGGAGTCAAATTTAAATCAGGTATGCTTATTGATGCGTATAGGTGGCTTTGTGGCACTTCAGTTATATTATATTATTATTGTATTAATTATTAGAAGTCATGAGTAATTTTTATACATTTTAAAATATATCCTTTAGAGTCCAATAATGTTGAAGCTCTTAGTACTAGAACAGGACAGTGTGCTGTTGGGAGAGGACACTGTTGAGACAGAATAGAGCAGCAGACTGAAGGCCTTTGTTTCACCCCTTTAGTGAAGGATTCAAGCTGACTCTCAAAACTGTGGTTCAACAAGTTTGCGCTTATGTTGGCATTTTTAGGGATGCCTGAAAGTGGTTGCCGACTCATGCAGAAGGAGCAGGTTGACAGAATGATGATTCTCAGCCTCTCAGTGCTTAGCAAATACAGATGGTACAGTGTGTAAATGGAGGCTTAAGGATGGAGACACAGAGGGAAGGCGAGGGGGGTTAGATGCGATGAGACGTGCTCATCTGAACTGAGACACTGAGCAGACCTAAATGAAAGCAGAGTGCGTCTGAATTAAAGGGGAAGATAATGGGACAGAAAGAGGGAAACAGATGAAGAGAAGCAATTGAGGTGAAGTGAGAGAACACTTGGAAGATACAGTGAATGAGCAGAGAGTGGGCTGAGCTGAGAAAAAGAGCTGTTTACCAGAGAGAGGAAAGCAGCGAACGAGAAAGAGACTGCAATAGAAGAGAGATAGATAATCGACGTGGGTCGGAGGGAATGGGAGAGGGGTGGGTCGAGAGTGAAACAGACAGTGACAGAGTGCACAATGGGGAGAGAATAAGATAAAGGTACAAGCAAGGGTGGAGGTTGTGAGGGAGAGATTTTCAAGAAATGGGCGACAGTTGTTCAGAAAAAAGAAAAAGGGAAGGAGAATTCCTGTCGTTTCTCCTGGGCGCAGTCCTTGAGCCAACGAGAGGGCAGCCAGGACGGATGCGGCCCTGGTTGGGGCTGTGGAGGGCATCGGGCAGGACAAGCACTTGCAATAGGGACATTAACAAAGCGTGAAATTAAAGCTGCCATGCTGCAAGGGACCCCGGGCCCTTCCTTAACCCACCATCATCATCACCCCTCTGAGGCCCGCTCAGAGGCTGGAGGGAGGCGGTAGCTGTGGGGCATTGACAGGATGCTGAGGGGTAATAGAGCTTGGTGTATTACCGTAATGATGTGTGGAGAAAGGACAGAGGAGGGAGATTATAAAGGGAGGCTCTAATCACTCCTGCGTGACAGCATGGCTCTATCTGGTACCGCAGGCAGTAATACTGCCACACACACAGGTGTTCATGGAGTGACAGGGCTGAGCTCTGTGTGTGTGTGTGTGTGTGTAAATTCAGAAATGCTGACAAGGCACATGTTCATATGTGTGCTTGTGTGTGTGTATGCATGTTTCCAAGTGTGAACATCCATGCGCCTTGCCGCTCACTGCACTGCACCTGCATGTCTGTTTTCTCAAGTTGAGTTCAGCTGACAGGATGAGGTGGTAAACACTCTACTCAGCATGTTGATTTATAAGTGAGATCCTGATGTGAAATGGCAGCCGTATTAACTGCTAGTTTTTCCAAAGTATTTTCTATTTCTTTCTTCTTTTTTGTTAGGTTCCTGGATGAGACTGTGCTGAAAAAGAAGTCGTTAAAACACACACAAACACACAAACTCCCAAATGTGTTATATTGTTTTTTTTTTATCCTGGAAAAAAAAAAGGCTCACTGGCTTCAGTTTATCAAATGTGGACTGCTTTTTTTTAAACAGTGAAAATTGAGTATCTTTGGGGGTTTGTGCAAAACAAGCAATTTCACCTTGGGTTCTGTGAGATATATATTTTTGGTTGTTTTTAAACTGCTTCATCAATTCATTAAAAAGAGTAACCAACACAGATAACCAAGATAAAAAAAAATAATAATAATGTTTGGTGCAGCCTAAGAAGATTGTCTGCTGATGCAATTTCCACTCCTTCCGTCACCATAAAAAAGAGCTATTATGTAATTACTTTATTTCCTCAGGTAAAATGTTCACCTAATTAGATGTTTTCAAGCCTTTTATGTCACTAAATAAAATGATGCAGCAATTAGAACTCTCTTGAAAACGACAGCACAGGTGTAAACAATGCAGAATGTACAACACAGATACAATGTGCCCCTGTCATTTAGTTTCAGTTGGTTGTCTTTAATCTCAAAACACCATCCCCATCTTCAGTAATCTAATGTCATCCCTGCTCTGCTAGATGAAAATGAGGACAGTATTGCATTTTGTCGATGTGTGCATCACTGTCAGTGAAGCACTGGTGCTCTGCTGCAGCGGCGGCCAGTTAATAACCCTAGTGTGAGGTCTAGTGATGGGACATCATCAGCCTGCTCTGTGCTGCTGTCAGGAGCCATTTACCCCAAGCATCTCCTCGCCTAATGGAACATCTGAGTCAATAAAAACAATCATCACTGCCAATTCTACTGAAAGCAAGGAAATTATTTTAGGTCATCAAAGAAAACATGGCTTAGGTGTTTGAATCTGTCTGTCCAGGGAGCGACTTGATGTGCACTTAGCCAGACAACCTATTACAGTCTCGATCTTCTGTATTTGTCTTGTGTGAATACATTGATGTCCGCAGCAGGGTTTTTCTTCAGTGAAAGGCAATTGCGGCCTGACAATGAACCGGCTGTTCTTTGACCATGCAGATGCTGCGTTTTGAGCTCTCTTGGTGGGCCGGGGAACTTGTTTAGTGGGAAACAGAAATCTATGTCTGACTGTGTTAGATTGGGTACAGACCTTATCAGCGACCATGTTTTTACTCTCACCATGGCTTAATGAACCACTCTCAGCATCCACTCAATATCTCTTCAGCAAGGACCTCCATTGTGCTGCCAAGAGGTCAATAACTGGACAGTGTGTCTTTAAGAGGCTTTCTGCCTTACTTCAAGACTCTTAATGGTGTTCAATGGAGAGACCCACATCATTCCCAAGGGGTCGTTCCCAGATATCCGCCCGTGATACCTAATCCTGGGCCCATTAGCTTCTTCCCCCAGCCATGAAAGAGCGTGGCTCCCTCGCATCTCAGGAATTAAAAATTAACTAGCTAATATCCATTTGTCTGATGGGATGCTCTGGATGGTTGAAACAGCAGATTCCCCCAGCGATGCTCTGCAAGGGCTGGCTTCTGGAACCCAATCTGCTGGAGGCAAAACGCTGACTGAGATGGCAGGAAGTAACAAAGGAATAATGTCTGTCCATCACATCCATCGCAACTGACTCACTTCTGTAACAGCTGGCTGCAAAGAAATGACCTCCTTCATAAAACTGCAGTATATTCCTGAGCTGTCATGAAGCACACATGACCTTGCTGTTAGTGTCCTTACATATGTAATGTCTGCACTGCACTGTCACTATGTGTGACTCACACCAAGCAGAATATTGCCTCTTTGCTCATGTCTCATAGATATTTAACATTTGATGAGTAATTATCCCATCATATAAGATGGCATGTTCTTTGCTGTAGGAAGTGCTGCTCTGCAAAAGGCAAATAGTGTCACTGTTTTCAGCAGTGTTCAACACTCAGCAAAATCCTCCACATTGCAGAATAGAAAACAATTTGTGCTGTGTCGCCTCCTATTCCTTCTTAGATCCTTATGCTTAAGGGCCTTGCCAGCCTGCTGGCTGCCATGCATCTCTCTTCTATTGCTGAGTGGCTAACTACTCTAACCACACTGGGAAAAAAGGAAAGGAAAAAACAAAGAAGAGGAGGACAGGCTTGTTTCTCTGCCCCCATCCCTCTGCAGGAATTTTCTGCCTTTGATTTCTTCTTTTTTCAATAACCAAGGGCTCTTTTCACCGTTGCCAACTCAATGAGAGCTTATGTGTCCTTCATCCAATTCCAACCCACCACTCTGTCTTTTGCTTGTGCTGTCTCTTCCTCTTCGTTTCTCTGCATTCCGCCTTATAAATATAACTTCTGTGGAAATGCTGCTGTGTTTCTTATGGTTCCAGTCTTTGAAGAAGAGGAGTATTTCAAATCATTCATGACTCTCTCTCATGGCTTCAAAGGCGTGCTTGTGATGCATTTATATGCTGTTTAGTTGATCAAATAGCATTATCTGCATTAAAACACTGGCCAATAGATAATTTTCAGAGATATATTGGATAAGCCATTTCACTGTGTCTTTGGTTTAACCAGAAATATATTATATATTGTATTGTTCTCAGTAAACACAGTGGGAGTCCTTTCTGCTGATTTATGTAGCACCATATGTGCATGTCACACATATATTTCCTGCTTGAAATTGCTACTGGAATCACATTTAACCACATTCTAAGGACCAGTTTTCACACTGCTCCATGCAACTTGCTGTAGGTGATAGTGTGACTTTATTCCATCCATCCATCCATTCTCTTCCAGTTATACAATTCTGGGTCATGGGTGGGCTGGAGCCTATCCCAGCTACTGTGGGGAGAGGGGCGGGGTACACCCTGGACAGGCTGCAGCCTGTAAAAGGGCCAGTTAGGTTATTCCTTTGGAAGAATTTGAATAAAACGCAGAGTTAAGTATCTAAGTTTGGGTCTGCAGGGATAGTAACCACAATCATTAACATGTTTGACTGCATGTTGGTTAATGATACAAGAACTCTGTGTGTTCTCATCATTAACTTCCATTAACTGTTTTCCTGCCTCATTGAATCCTGCGTTAATTGTACAACAGTTATAAGATAAAAGTATCCTGCTATATGGAGTCTTGTAGGTCTTTCTATCATTATGTATCAACTCTTATCCGAAACACGTTTTCATTAAGCTGTGTCAGCTGCAACAACACATGTAATATGTTAAGCAGACATATTACACTTATTATATTTCATCCTGTCCCAATAAATGTAACGTCCAAAAATAAAGCCCGCATTGTAAATATTTTTGAAAATGGTGTTCCAGTCATGTAGGCGAAACTTCTTCTTTTTTTTCTTTTTTTTTAAATCAGTAATTCAAATTTTGAAATAAAATATATTTTCACATTCACATATTCTGGAAATATCCAAACAAGCAGGGAACATTTATGAACCAGGTCAGAATCAAATCAGATCATAGGAAACGCAGACATTCCTGGAGGGAATGCGGTAATAAAGTGGCAATCTCTCATGGGGAACAATTTTCTCTATGAATTTTAAAGCAATTAGTAACTACATTTTATCATGAATGGCAATTTAATTCTAATTGCAACATAGATAAGAAAATACAGCAGAGAAGTTAAACTGATTAGTGTATAGATATGTACACGCATATTGAGTCTGAACAAGATTAGGATGTGAAGATCTACTGTTTGTTGATGATGTGTTGGGCAATATCGCAGCTCTGATCAGTCCCGTGAGTAAACCATTTTTGGATAACCAAAAAATGGATGCAGATTAAATGTTTTTAAAGGGATCAGAAACTTTTATGTTTTTTTTTTTGTTTTGTTTTTTTTGTTTTGTTTTCAACCCTTAATGTGGAAAATTTTTTTGCCGCTTTATCTTGCTCCTTACTTTAGCTCACAGTGGATCTTGAGGAATGCTTTAGGTCATTGTCTAGCAGAAGCCAACCTCTTTTAATGTAAGTGTCAGTGTTGAATGACAGCATGCACAGCAATATAAAATTTGCTGTCGGTATTTATTAGAGTCCATCCATCCAAATTAATAATCCAAAACCTGCTCCAGGTGGCTAACTTATGTGTTTACTGACATTTTGTTTAAAATGTTTCATGTAAAAATCATCTATTTTGGAAAGGTGTAACATATATTTTATTTTCGCTGGATTTTCAGACAAGTTGGCTACTAGACCCAAAGGGCAATAATAGGCATTTATTTATTTATTTGGAACTGTTTCGGGTTGAAATAAAACACAGTTTTATCTTAGTTATAAATATTCAGAGGAGTAGCTTTTTTCTACATGACGATTACTATTAAACCTTTTTTTTTGATGAAATAAAAAAGTAGTGGTGCATTAAAATTTAAAGAAACCCCATTTTAATATCAAATCAGAGAATTTCCCACTTGCATATGGGATAAATAAAGTTTATCTTAACTTACTGATGAATGAATAAATTAGCATGCCAAGGGAGGTAAGTAACATCATTTTTTCCCCTAGAAATCAGAGGTTAATATTATTTCTGTGTTCAATTTACATTTAGTTATAGCCCATATTCTATTTTTGTACAAGTATTAAATCAGCCTCAAAACCATCAAGTGCCAACTGAGGGTCTTCTGGAAAGAAATTAATTTCTTTACAAGTAATTTCTCCTGACTAATTTCCCCACAGAGTTCAATAAAAATTTAATAAAGAGGAACAACTGATAAAGGGATCCATGTACTGTATGAAGTTTCGTTCTATCAGTGTTGTGGTTAAAGGCTGATATGGTACCTCAGACAGTTTTTGATCTGTACTAATTTAGCCACCAATCAAGTTCAATAATTTTGAAGAGGAAGTAGTTTGGAGCGGGAGTTCGTTCCAGTGCTATTATGGAAGTAATTGTTCAATTGACTGAAAAAATGGTTTTAACGTTCTATACTGTATATCAAGCCTTAATAATTAGAACATTAATATGCAAAAAGCAGGAGAAATTCTACTTTGGTATTCAGAATAGTTCTTTAGACCTGGTGGAGTTAAAGGGTATTTATATGGTCAAGAATTTATAGCGTCACAGCATAAAATTATACTGCTCAGCAAATGTTTGCTGCTCACTGGCAAGGACAAAGCACAGTTGCCCTTTTAGAGCTCTTTAGCACTATTGCTGCTGCAAAAAAAAAAAAAAAAAAAGCCTAAAACCCCCCCACTAGACATCTTCTTTGACCTTGACAAATAACGATTGTTTATAGGCTTCTAACACGGTCCACAAGAGATATCTAAAGCTGAAAAACAGGCCTGGTTTTGGCCACCAGAGATATGTAATGGCGTTATTGGACACATGCACCAGTTTCTCTCAGTGGCACCTACATCCTGAAGGTTGTTGTGTCAAAACAATGGCCTCCTTTAGAGTGTAATAAAGCTGGCTGGGGCTCTTATTTGTGCAACAAGATTCTATTCTTGGAACAATGCATTACACCATGATTATCATTTGTCAGCCAAAAGGAAAATAATTCCCTTTCAATCATTCTAAGGTCACTTATTTTCTTGAAGTAGAGGTGAATATATACGTGTGTGTGTGTGTGTGGTGAACTGATTGCCCAATAGCAAGAGACATTTATGGCAGGGTAAAACCTTGTGTAAACGTCATTTGCACCAGTTATTAGGAAGGTGTGGCAGATAGCTTGGGGCTGCAGTACAGCAGGGGTTCTGCCAAGCTAACGATTGATCATGGTAAGGTTAGAAGGCGGAGTAGATGGGTTGTCAGAACCCTGAAGATATTCAGGTCCTCATTACTGGAGGTCACGGTATCCATGACCCGCACGTTCAGCTGAGTCGCTTGAGTGCTCATGCACTAACAGCCAGGCTGCACTGTAAGCAGAGCCCATTCTGTGTCCCCGTGAGTTCTGTAGTTCCCAAAAGCTGTCGTTGATTGCCAGTGGGTTATGTGTGTGTGTGTGTGTGTGCGTGCGTGTGTGTGACTGTCCAGCACAAAGTCAGTCTTCAAATCTTTCTCTAAAATAAAGGTTGACACCTTCAAAATTAGTGCAGTATTTGTTGTCAAAGAAAACTTGTTAACATGCTTGAGTGTCACAGAACAGTGGGGAATTTTTCTTGCCACTCTCTCTCAAGGCTGTCTTTAAAAAAAATAACAATAAAAAATTCAGCTAGTGGTGAAAGAGCCAGAAAGTTGGCCAGCACTTATAAATTATATATATATAAAAAAGTAGCCTACACTCTTACAAAGTCTTCACAAGGTGAGATCAAGGATGAGGTGTGGGGTAGCAGATGCATTTTATTTGCTCAAGAGACTGAGGATAATAGGGCAGTATTTATAAGTTTTCTATTCTGGTGATGATTCATGCCTTCGCTCATTGCAGTAGTTAGCACACAGTTTAGTTTAAGAAGTCTGTGTTTACCTCTTGAACCATAATTTCCTTCCAAATTCACCGTTGCGTCCAACAATCTCCTTGCAAGTATTTTTTCTAGCAGGTGCTTATAGTGTAAACAGAGAAATCAAAATGACTGTTTTGAGAGCCCCTTGTGTCTAGTGCGTGCTTTCAGAGGCTACAGGACTTCAGGGGCAGGAATGAATGGACACAGAAGCGAGTGCAGCCGAGTGAATCCGAAAATCCTGCTGACCGACCTGTATGTTTTCTCTCCACAGAGGCAGAAAGAAGCGTGACTGTGAAGGGAGAGACGTAACAACTCCCTGCCTTCCACGGCTCCTTCTGTGAGGGGGAACTGTGCGCAGACTTGTGCTTGCCAATTAACTTGCGAGAGAAGAAAATCCACTCACAAGAAAAGAAATCACATTTCTTATCGCCTTTTTTTTTTTTTCCTGCATGTAGGCAGCGACACCGAACACTTGAGCAAAGCTGACGGTGAACCCGTTAGCAGCGAGACGCAGGAGCTGCCACGAATAGATCCAGTATCCACGACCCCGGTCGGCTGACCGGGATAGGACCTCGTGTTCCTCTTGCAGTGGACTCGTATCTTTCCCCCCCATTCTTTTACTCCTTGGGCTGGTTCTAACTCCTGTTTTGTGGCTGTTAATTACATGAAGTGGATTGTTGTGCTTGCTACAAACTCAATACGGGACTAAACGTGGTAGAGAGACGGAGAGAAATGCCAACGGCGGTGACAAAGAGGAGATTCAGTAAGTGCACCGTTATGTTTTTTTTGTGTGTGTGTGTGTGTGAAAATGTCCCTCATTGAACTTGGGACGCAGCTTTTAGCGTTGCCATTAAGTTGCATAACTTGTGGGAATTTGGTTAAAACACTCACGAATTTGTTTGTTTAAAATGGAAACACTTAGAAAATGACATTAAGGGTGCACAACGTTAACAGCTGTCGGTCCGTCTGGGGGGAAAAAAAAAATCGGGCTCCGACTAACCTCAGACAGCCACGCATACAGTTTGTTGCTGTTTTATGAATGCTAACTCTGAATGTATTAGCTACAGGCAACTTTTATTTCAGCGCCCAATGAGAGCAAATAAAACGTAGTCCGCTAGAAAGACAGTCCAAGAAATAGGCTGCCCCCGAGTTAATAAAGAAAGATATCCACTCGTGTGTAGGAAAGGATGGGGCAGATTATTAATCAGTTTCTTCTTTCTGCAAGGGGAAACCAGCGCATTTTATAGATTGCATGCACTTTTCAGTGAACAGTGAATCGCTAATGAAAGAATAAACGGGGGCTGGTGGTGGTCTTTGAGGTGCGAGCCTGTCGTCACCCTGTTTTTTTTTTCTTTGTTTTTTTTTTCTTCTTTTTTTTCGCTTGGTGCGTAATTGCGATGCAGTGATTTGCTCCCATTTTTACCATTACAATACAGAGCGATTCGCCTGGAGGTCCTAGCTGTCTTCAGACCTGGCTTTTTCACTTCGTATGCGCGTGCATGAGTGCGCGCGCACGTCGGCCAGCGGACCCCCCCCCCCGAAATCTTTGCATTTCTTTATTTATCATTATCAGAGACAGGTCGTTGAGTCCTTGTATGGCCATCAGTTGCAGAGGCTCCTGTCATATGTGTCTTATTCATCCATCACAGCTGCTGCAGCTTTGGCTGCAGAGAAAGGTTTCATGTCAAAAAGACATTGTCGTGCTGGTAAAAGACAACATTGTGTCAGCAGTCATGCATGAGAGACTTTGTGTAACATTGTCGGGTTTTTTTTTGTTTTCTTTTGTGACAGCGTTTACAGTTTGCAGGTGTGTCACATCATCTATTAACCTGGAGGCCAGTTCAGGTCTTGAATGGATCTGAATTGGTGGGAGTGTTTTTTTAAAAAATACTGGGTGAATATACAGCCAGATTCCTCGGCATTGCATCAATCTCTTGCGCTGTTGGGTTTATTTAAAGAAAGGATTGGAAGCAATTTTGCAGGGTTGGTTATATTCTGAAGTGGGCTCATGGCTGTGCTTTATCAATACATGAATCCGTTTAAAGCTGTCACAGACACAATGAAGAGAGCTAACCATGAGCCAAACTGTAACAGGATGATACAGGGTGAGTTAGTTTCTTGGAATTGCATCAGAGGCTCTCTGCAACCAAATCCTGGGCCGTGCTGCATGTTTGGGTTTCTAACCTTCAGATCCTGCCAACTGAAAGGAAAGTGGCATGGTGCATTTCCATTCCAGAGTTGTATTGAGCTGTCCTGTAGCTGGTACGTGGCTTGTGCATATAGATTATTTCACCTACAAACATGTGGATTAATGAAATTTGAAGAAACAGGTGATTCTGGTTCTGTTTGGCTCCAGGATTCTGAACCATGTGCTGTTAATTGATAACAGTGGTGTTTGATAAATGCTGACACATTCCTACAAGCCATTAGGCTCATTTTACACCCCCCCCCCAAAAAAAAACCCTTTAAGAAAAGAAGTGACTTATTTGACTGTGATTCCTGAGGGATTATAGATTGGCCCACAATGGATTCCTGCATTGCTTTCTTGCTTTGTTTCTTTCCAGAAAGGTGTTTGTATTGGATTTCTTTGTTTGTCAGGTGCCTGTGCAGGAAAAATAGCCTAGGCCCTTAGGAGGTGATGTCATTGTGCATACTGGCAGTAAGTGGATGCCATATAACTCAAGTGAACCAAAGCTTTGCTAATTTCTTTGCTGATTAAATTTCAAAATATAGACGTACAGTTTCACCACAGCAGCAGCATCTAAAAACCTTAACTAAGAAAATTGCTTTGGTCAGGATGCATTTGGTCAGCTTGAGCTTCACCGTAGAGAAAGATGTGTTTTCCAGTGTTTCCCACAGAATTAGACTGTGTTTGTGGTACGTAAAGGATAATGGATTATTATTTAGCTGTTTCTCCAGTGATTTTCAAATCACTTGAACGGACTTAATCTCAACCATCTCGTACTGCAGGTAGCAACGATGACTTGTTCTGCTCCCCATCGTCAGCACATTAATAAATTCCTCACCTGCTGCAGGTTCTACTTAGAACGACCATTTAGCTTACAGCAGATTTTCAGAGAAGAACAAGAGCTACAGTTGGCAGATGCAGTCAGAGATGGTGGAAGCCTACCACAACGGCGACCTTGTCAAACCTGCCTGTGGGAAAACACGAGACAGTCAGGGCGAGGGCTAGCTGGCTAGCAGCATCTGAGCTTTCAAAATAAGAGTATCCATAAATAAAGAGATTAAAATTTAAAAACATTATAAAATGAGTTGCAAAATAGAGCGTACTTAATACCCATGCGCAGCCTACCTAAGTCTGTGTTTTAGATGCACCCCATTCAGAGTTGACCATAGAAGTCTATTTTCAACCTAACTTCTGAGAACAAGATTTGCACCATCAGATTTAGTTTGAAAGATAATCCTGGTCCACTGGGAAATATACAGGGTTGTCCAGAAACTAGAAATTTGCATTGGCGTTGAGGATGGACTTTGCGATGCAGGAGACATCTTGCATTCAGTAGTAGAGATGCACCAGTTGATTTGCTGGTAATCTGAATCGACTGGTTTGCAGCTGCAGAAGAAGTTTTGGTGCCCACCCAAAGAGGTTTCATCCAGAAAAATCCACACCGCCTTTTAAAGGTTGGAATAACTTTTTTTTTTTTTAACAGGGGATTGTTAATGTGGGTTTCACTTACTCGGGTATATTACTCAGGTATTTGTGTTGATCAAAAAACAAGTAAAAAAAACAGGAAAATACAAAGTTTTCTGTTGAAAAAGTCATTGCATTTACCAGATGCAGCAGTAAGGCTTACTGCCAAGTGTAGTCACCCCCACCCACCCTCAAGGCCAGGAAAAGGACCAGAATAAAAACCCTGCAAATGAGATGTTTTTTTTTTAAATAAACAAACCATATCAGATAGAAAAATTTTTTAAAGCATGATATTTCTATACATCTGAAACATGTCTGTAGGAGTTCATTAACACATTTGTTTCAGTTGTTTGGTATTCCTTTAACTGGTGGAAAGATACCTTAATTAATTTAGCAAGGACACCAAAAAATTGTGTTGATATTGTATCCTCTTTCATTCAATATTTGATTGAAAATTTCCTAAAATATTTACTTCCCTTTCTATGTTGTTGATCTGTTGTGTTTGTTGGCCTCGGTACATCTCTGGCCTTTGTGGTGATTTGTGTATTCTTGTGTAGGGTATTTCCTAGCAGGCCTGGTTTGGGGCTAGCAGCCAGAGCATCTGCCTCAGCTCCCTGTCAGGGGTTGGCTGAATGGCACCGTTAAGGAGCTCCAGTTCCTCTGTGGCCACACACTGAAAAACCACTCGGCACAACCCTCTCCCCGCTGATGCTTTCTCATGCTTTCTGTATGGGTAAAATCTTGGTAATTTCAGGGCCCTGGAGTCCTAATGAGAGGTTTTGCCCATAGTGTGTTGGTCTGTGGTGGGCGGGATCAGCATTTCTCAGGTTTATAGGGGATTATAACTGTTCTGAGATGCCTCACTGGCCCACTGTCAGGGCGTTGGCACACAGAAACCAAAACTCTTTTTTTAACCAAACTGGTTCAAACTGGTTGTGATGTGTTTCTGGCATAGAATTTGTTTGTCTGTAAACTAAAGTTTACAATCAGGGGTGCAAATCAGGTCAGTTACTGTAGGCATAAGGCTTCAGAATCACATACACATCTGAGGTGTGCTGATTTTTTTCCGCTTAGGGGATCGGGATATGTTGCCCTCGCATCTGTAGGGATGCTGCAAGCAGCACCTATTGTCCCTTTTAGCATCCCATCCCCACATAGAGACAGGGATCTCTTAGTAGCACGCATGGTGGATTTTTAAGAATACCTGTTCCTTAACGTCAGCAGCATAGAGGCAAAGAATGATTTACTGCTCTATCTGCGAGGGTAATGTAGGAGCAATTTGACTGCTGATTGAAACCAGCTCTACCATTTCAGAGTCCACTGGTGACATTATAAACCATTTACACCAATGTTTTACAGGGCACCCCTGCATTTGGAAAAGTGGAAACAGACATATGGGCTAAAAATGGCCTGCTCTACCACGTGACCCCCCCTTTTTTTATCCATTCCTCGTGTGGTTTGTTGTTTTTTACTTCAAAGTGTGCGAGTGCTACTGAGCGAAGCAGTGAATATAGATGACATTGAAAGGTCATATGTTAGGTTAATCGGTTCTGTCTGTTTTCATTTAGGCAGTAGGACCTCTGAGATATAGGGGGTCCATCTGCTTTTGGTTATACGGGCATTTCCCTGAGTGGTAAAGCTTTTCACTCCAGCTATTAAGTGTAAATTAGAGCTGTTGTCCAAGTTCTTTGTATAGACCTATGGACCTGTAAGCACCTTGACTTGCTCTTGTATGTACATAAAACATGACTATTATAGGGCCAAGCAGCCTTGATAGAGTTTTTATCGTTAAAGAGCACATTGACTCCCTTCAGAGTTAAATGTTGCTGAAGAGCAAGAGAAAGCGAGTTTTTATTTTTGTTTTTTTGTTTTTTGCTCTAACATTTTGTTGAAGATAAAGACGCCACCATCACTATAACCATAATTAGCATTAGTTACATAAAAATTGAATTCTGGCTTTGAAAGGGTTTTTAATGCAGCTTTAAAAATTAAGAACCACTTTTTAAGTTTTTTAAAATTCTAAGTTTATTGCTCGCCGAGAGCCCAAAATATCACTGCTCATTTTTCTTTTCTTTTCTTTTTTTTTTTTTTTTCCTGTTAACAGATTTTCTGATGTGAGAAATGGAACTCTGGACAACTGTGGAATATCATACACACAATGTGCAGTTAGCTGCCCATTGGTATGCATGACAAAGTCTACAGTGAGATGTAGAAACTGTTGCTATTCATCTGCTGTCCCTGTGATCTCAGACAGTCCCAGATGGCTCTGCATTATCAAAAGGCCATCTAATTAAAACCCTTAACCACCAAAACACACAGAAGTGGGTTGTCTTGAGTTTAGTAATTGTTTTATTATTATTTTTACTTCCTACATAGCATACATAACTGAATCCAAGAGTGATTAATCAAAAAATTTCTGCCCAATACTGTTGCGATTGGTTGAAAGATAGAGAAAAATCAGGCCATTTTGTTCTTTATAGTGGCACTGTGGTTATTGTTTTTGGCCTTGTTATTAGGAAATGATTCTTAAATAGAGAAATATTTAAAACACAATGTGTTGCTTGATGAATTTCAGGCTAATTGAAGACAATGCTGCCGGTAATGTGGAAAACAAGTTAGTCTTTAAAGCAATACGGTGCCTCAGATACATACCTCTTACAATAAGTTGTGTTGTAATGTTAAAGCTAAAAAGTACCCACAGAAACGGCTGATAACTGATTGTCACACAGAATAATGTCCTTTTGTAGCAACAGGTTGTGTAGCATCACTGAGTGCAGCATGTACCAGTGCTCTGGTACGTGTGATGAATCAGACTACTGACCATACAATTTATTCAATATCTGTTCAACAGTAGCGATATGGTTGTTCATCTGAAGCAATGTCTCCTGGTTTGGCACTGTGTGTGAATGTGTTTTGCTTTTTTTGTTGTTGCATTGTATGCAGCGACTTTTGTTTTGTATCTGTCCCACTGCGAAACCTCTTGGAGAGACAAATCTCCATTGTTACACTTTGTGCTCTCAAATGCTGTAGTTTTATGCCTTCATAAAGATGGTATCATAGTAAATTGAAAATGGAAACATGAGAATCATCCTCAGGCAGGCCTTATTTTTGCAGTGTTGAAAACATATGAAATTGTAATGCCACTGTAATGCATCAAATCCAACTGTGAATTTTATGAATCGTTAGAGTTCAAATAGCTTCATGTCCTCTACAGTTGCCGCTCGTGGGTTATTACTTCTTTCGAAGGAGATTTTAACATCAGTTTTGTGGATGCTCAGCCTTGGCTATGCCACTCCAGACAGCTTTTTCCCCCCATCTTGTGTACTGGTAAATGTACCGTGGAGTTGACAGGAACATGCAACACACTTCTAAGACCTTAGTGCCTTTGCTGTTCGTCTGCCCAGTCAGCAAAAGTGCACAGATGACGCAGTCTTTCATTTTAGACAAATGCTGCATGGGGACAAATGGGAGCAGCGGTTCAGCGGCTGGTGTCATTCGTTGTGCTTGTCATTGACTACCTATTCTTTTTAGCTTCCCATCTAATTAGGGCACTCAGAATCACATATTCTCACAAACACACAGATTGTTACCTGAATTGATGCAGAACATCACATGAAGGTCAAACAGTCAGCTGTCTTATCAAGCTGATTTAAATGTCACATGCATACATTGAGTGCAGTTCACAACGAGCTAGTTTTTCACCCTAAACATTGTCTGAGTTCTCAGTTTTCAGAAGTATTGCCTTACATCAACTCTGGGGAAATTATTCTCTGAAAGACAGGGCTCATGTTCATCTTTCATTTAGTATTTACTGTTCTCCATTAAATACTGTAGCATAGTTGCGTAATTGATAATGGGGAAACACTTGACAGTCATAATGCAGTTTTCCAGTTAAGTTATGAATCATGGCTTTGCAAGTTTTGTTTCGCATGCTTTCGTTCTCTAGAAGGATGTTAGTACACTTCAGCTTTTTTTTTTTTTCTTCTTTCTCTAAAAGCTGTTTTGCTCAAGGGAATGTCTGTCCAGTCCATTACCAGCTTTGGTGAGAATATGGTTATACAAGGACACAGATTCTGGGCGCTCTTTAAGGTGCAAAAATCATCCAAAAAAGAATAAGAAATCACTATGAAGTGAGGACACTCGTCAAGTTGCTTTTAGCTTACAGAAGCTATAAATGCAGCTGAAGTCTCACAGTTGGTTAGGTTTACAGAGGCCTGACAATCGGAAATTGTGTCAGGACAAGACAAACGCTTCTTTTGCACATAAACAAAAATTGAGTAACTGACCTTGAGTTGATTGTGGCAAGTGAAGATTGTGACACATGAGCCCTCATTGCCACTAACTGGGCGTGCTAAAACACAACGGTTAATGGCAAAAAAGAGCATGCCTTGCACTCCGTCTGCCCTGCTGATATGGCAGATGGATGGGATTTTAGGGGGGTGGGGGTGGGGCACTTTGGCATTGAGGGACAGAGATGACAGCTCTTCGTCTGTGGAGGGCTACCAAGGGCCTTGGCTCTGAGCACCTATTGTGTCCTCCTGACAGAGCCTTGATGCCATCAGAGACCATTAGTGTTGACAGCATGTCATTGTGTCACACTGGAGCTCATGGTGAAGCAGTGAATAACTAAGAGCAGTAAATAAAGATGGCACGCTGAGAAATAAACAGGATTTTGGTAATGTGAGTGAAGATTTTTTTTCGCTCTTTTCTAAGGGTTACAGGAAAGCTTGTCAGAGTTTAAAAGCGCTGTACGGACACAACACTTCATCTGCAATAGAAATATAGATACTAGTGGATAGATGGCAAGAGCCACTTCACATATATCACAAAAAAACCCAAACACAAAAACAGTCAAGGAAAAAAGAAAGAAAAAAGAAGCTAATTTATATGCTGTCTTAATCCCATCTTGACTTTTGGCCTTTGCTTAGAGTGGAGACGGTCTGCAAAGCTAGTGTTGTGACACAAGTGAAGACGAGTGACTCCAATAAAGCCATAATGCAATAATTCAGTAAATGAATTAAGGACTGAGTAATGCTTAAGAGGACTTTCCCCACAGCTTTACACAGTAAATTGAACATAAAATAAAATAAAAATCAAATTATTAGTATGAGGCTATTTGCTGTCATTAATTTACTGTCAGGGCTCTAGCTTTTGCTTGTGAAATACCGAAATGTGTGAAGTACGCTTTATATGGTCAGAGTATAAAGCATCATATGTCTTTAAGGTTTTATTTTGCTAATGTTGCCGTTACTCTAACAAATAATTTTGTGCATTTCCACCAAGCAGCAAAATCCAGATCTGACAAATGAAGCCAATGTGGAATGCAAATAAAGTTCCTCCAGTGGCCACTTGATGCTCCGACAGCATCAATCCTCGTAGCATCACCAAAGACTCCCATGTTAAAAGACCACAACTTTGCAGCATTGAAAAAGCACGCTTACCTCGTGCTACAGTGTTTTGGTCTCTAAAAGCTGTTTTGGTTTTCCTCCCTTCATAACAACTCGCCTCTTCTAATCAAAGTCACTGAGCTGGAGTTTGTGTTGTTAGTGCCTTTGGCGCATTTTTAATGGACAAATATTTTAAATCTGACTGATAATGACTTCCTGTGGGGTACAGCCCATTCAAGAAGTATGTGCTCTAACATAGCACCAATTAGCATATATATTATTATAACCTTTATTTAACCAGAAAAAAACTTATTGAGATTAAAATCTCTTTTTCAAGAGTGTCCCGGCCAAGACAGCAGCAGCAGTACAATTAATAGAATTTTAAGCACAGAAAGAAATGTTAAAGCAACCAGTTTCTTTCTTGACTCAAGTGAAAGACACGATTTAATTCTAAAATAAAAACACAGATTCACACTTTTTGACTAACAGTTGAATATGAGGAGTAAAAGGAAGAGATTTATCTATTAAGGTAACTCCACTCCACTCCACTCCACTCCACACTCTTGTCTAAATAACTGCTTCTGACTTCTGACCAAAATTCTAATGAACATTAGGCTTACAAAATTCAGAGTCCCAAGTCAATGCGTGACATCACAGTGGCTACATCCATCTTTTATGTACAGTCTTTAATATTAATAGTTTATAACCATTCGCTTGCTTTGTTTTTTAAAATCCTTTACTTATGTTAGCCCTACTTTATTGTTACATAAGTGCAGCTTCTTTGGAGTGATTCGAAGTAATCACGATTTAAATTTAAAAGAACTGACAACGCATAAAGCTGCAGTGTGTGCTACTCTCCATGAGGGATTTGTTGTAGTGTTTCACTCCCATCTCTCTGCAGTGAAGTGAAAGTAACAGGGAACGGAGAAGCACTGGGACTTTTGAACTTGCTTTTAATGGAATGTCTTTGCAGTGACCAACATGATAAGTTGTTTCCTGGACCCCATTTATATATAAATATGGGCTATGATAATATAAATGGCTC
>JAMQGT020000077.1:0-40978 GCA_024447675.2 Pterophyllum scalare
CATTGGACAGTTGATGAAAATGAAAACAGGCCACCAAAACGGTCAGGAGTTGTTGCTGAGCCTCATTAAACAGATGGTGCATTTAGACGCCAACGAGCGCATCACACCCTTGGAGGTTCTCCATCATCAGTTCTTTGACGCTGACCTCTCACAGAGTTCCTCCACAGACCGTTGTATCGACACGGAGAACACAGAAGTCCAAAGGCCTGTTCTCTGTCAGCAGCCTTCCAGTTGGCAATCAGAAGGTCCACATAGCATTGACTGGAGTGTCCAAAACCAAGTTGAATTACCGAAACCAACACCACTCAACAAGTCAATGGACACACCATCCTTCCTCCCCAGTGATGTTGATCATCCTGACATTGTTGAAGGAACGATGCTGGGAAAATTCCACAGAGTGGAGGCTTTCCTTGGAGAGGGCGGCTTTGGTTTTGTAACCAAATGTCGCAATCTCCAAACCAACAAAGCCGTGGCTATAAAGGTCAACAAGAACCACCCTGCAGTTTTGAAACAGGCTAAATCTGAGATATTCATCCTACAGCAGCTGCAATGCCTGGATCCCGACAGCTGCAACATTATTCAGTGGAACGGCTTTTTCATGGACAGGGAGCGGATATGCTTGAACTTTGAACTGCTGGATCAAAGCCTGTATGATTACATGGCAGATCGGAACTACCAAGGCCTCCCTGTAAGTGAGATTAGGCCAATTGTGCATCAGCTGGCCAATGCCCTGTCCCACCTGGGTTCCAGGGGAATTGTGCACACTGACCTCAAGCCGGATAACGTGATGGTTGTAGACCGCACTCAGTCTCCCATCAAAGTGAAGCTCATCGATTTTGGACTGGCGTGTCCCGTGGCTACATTGGTTCCACACGTCTCTGTGCAGACCACTTGGTACAGAGCACCAGAGGTAATGCTCCAGGCTCCACACGATCAAGCTATTGATATGTGGGCCCTGGGCCTGATTGCTGCGGAGCTGGCCATAGGGCGGCCACTCTACCCTTCTGAAGTGGATTATGATGTTTTCAGATACATCATACAGACTCAGGGCCAGCCACCAGACTGTGTCTTAGACCGTGGGTTAATGACAGAGTATTTCTTCATAGAAGAAAAGTGTGGCAACAGAAACTGGAGGTTTAAGACTGAAGATGAATTTAGACGTGATACGGGAATCCAAGCACAAGAAACAAGATTCATAAAGCTCAAGAATCTTGACGACATTGGACAGTTAATGAAGATGAAAACAGGCCACCAAAGCGGTCAGGAGTTGTTGCTGAGCCTCATTAAACAGATGCTGCATTTAGATGCCAACGAGCGCATCACACCCTTGGAGGTTCTCCATCATCAGTTCTTTGACCCTGACCTCTCACAGAGTTCCTCCAGAGACCGTTGTATCGACACGGAGAACACAGAAGTCCAAAGGCCTGTTCTCTGTCAGCAGCCTTCCAGTTGGTGGTCAGAAAGCCCACACAGAACTGACTGGAGTGTCCAAAACCCACCTGTATGCCTAAATTCAACATTTTGCAGCAACAAGGATGAGTGTGACATTCAATCTGAAAACATCAATCAGATCTGGCAATTTAGCAGCAGAAATGCAGATGCCTTCCACTCCCGCTTCTTCTATCCTCCGCTCTGATCAACGTTGCCCATATTATCCTCTGCAAAATCCCCAAAAATGCTGTTACTGTTTATCATCTTTTTGTAACAGTTTAAAGTCCTAATAAAAAAAAACACACAAACTTGCTGTTATTTTGTAATTCTTGTATTCAATTGTATTGTAGAGTGTTTAAAACTGTAGACACTGTTCTTGATGTTCCACAGACTGCACTGAACCTTCATTTGAGAAATATATGAAAACCTTTTAAATTTCTTTGTGGAGGTGGCTAATGTGAGGCTAGATATCACTTGACCCATCATGTTCCCTGTTCTGCCTTTTTCTATCAGTTCAAGCCTCAGTTTAAGCCTACATATATATATATTTATATGTATATGTGTGTGTGTGTTTGAATACATGCCCGACAATGTTGGAGGCATGTTCTTAATGAGACGACAGATGGTCCAGAACCTGAAGGATCTCCTCCCAGATCTGGATCAGGGCATCACTGAGCTCCTGGACAATTTGAAACAAAACCTGTGCAGCCAGGGTGGGGTCAGTGGTATCAACTGTATCCTCCAGAAACTGCCGGCATAAATTTGCCACACAAGGCTGGGCCTTGGCATGTATGAGGAGGAACCCAGGGCCCACTGCACTGTCTCATTGTGCCTGTCTTTTGTTTTGTTTTTTATTTTTTACAATTTCTCACTGCTCTTTACCGGAAAAGACAAAGTGGTGGTCTGCAGGAACACGTTCTTGAAGGGAACAATTACCTTCCCACCGGCCTTGATGCTGAACGGGCCCTGAAGTTGTGGGGGGAGGCAAAGTCCATGCCAGGGAAAGATGTATTCTCCACTGAGACAGGCAGGCCAATCAGCCTGGAGGAGAGAGATTACACCATGGTGATTTTAAAATTGACTCAAAGATGCTTTGTGTTGCCACATTATGAAGAATATATATCAAAGATTAAAGGATGACGTAAATACGAGGCTAATAAAAGCCAGAGTGAATGTGGAAATGTGTTCGATCAAACCTTGGTGTCCCTCTGCATATGTAAAAAAAGACATCTCGTAGTCCCTCTTGGCACGAGCAGGGACGTCGATGAATTTGATGCCCTCGAGGGACGCTGTAGCATCTGGTTTGTCGGGCTTCAGAATCTCTAGCAGCACGAGGAAACTGAGAACACAGACGAGAACATTCATGGCTCTGTTATAAATTTGTTGTACAGTTTACCAGGAACTATGCTGTACCATGTTGGTGCAGCAGAAAAGTCATGCTTGATTAAGATCATTTCCTCCACTTTACTCAACATTACTAGGGGTTTTTCTCCCTTTAAAAGCTGCTGAGCTTCTCAGATCTATATATAATGAAGCTTATATACGCACAAAAGGCTTATCACATTAAAAAGTTTGGACACACCTTGTAATTCAGTGGTCTTTCATTATTTAAAAATTGTCTGCATTGTAGATTACTGCTAAAGTCATCCAGAGTCTGAAGAGATACATATGGAATTATTTAGTAAACAAAAAAGTGTTAAACAAACCAGAATATGTTTCAGATTTTAGATTCTTCACAGTAGTCACCACACACACAATGGGAAGGAAACTCAAGGGATTGGGACTGAACAGCTGTGTAGCCTTAAGAAAACCACTAATCAGAGTCCCCTCTGCTCCTTTGAAGGAAGGTGAGGGTTCTGAAACAGCGTCTGCACCAACTGAGCTCGCTGTGGAGCCGCTCGGTCCTTACACACCTACACCAGGATCTTCCTCACTTTATCCATGACACCTCCTCGACCCCGATCATCACGTCTGTCTGTGGGAGCTGAACACATGACCACCATACCACGCCCTCAGTTGGAACATACACCATGTATATAATGTGCTGCATATCAAAAAACCATAAAATGATGAACAATAAAGCTGCTAATTTATTCAAAGTCAAGCCAGCAGAGCCCCAGAATAAGAACACAGAGATGGCAAAAAGCAGAAATGACCCAATTAGGGCTGCAATGAATAATCAAGTAACTCAAATAACTCAATAAAAAAAATTCTTTGATGCAAATTTTTTTGCTTCGATGCTTCATTTAAAGTCTGCAGTGCTCAGGTGTCCTTGTGTAAGTGCAAGGGTCAGTAAAGCTCTGACCTGAGGCTGTTGGGTTGGACACTGAATTATTATTAAAATTAATTACTATCATGTACATCATTAGGACGTCTGTTTTCTGCAGCAGGAAACGATGCATCACTGCATCAGACAAACCCGAGCTCTGAGAATGCTGATATTCTCTTCATTGCAGCCACCACATGCTCCCTTACAGTCTTACAACCACACATACTCACTCGTTCAATAGCACACTTAAACACACACACACACACGCACAAAAAAACACTTGAACGCACACCAAATCTACCTCATCCAGGAGCTACAACACTGTCACTGTCAACACTGACGTAAGAAAGCCTTACAAGAGGACAGTGAAGGCTTTTTTATCCCTTAGTTTAGGTTGCATGTGTACTTTGTTTTGACATTACTGTACTTGTGATTGTGTATTTTTACATTTAAGGAAATGTTTTTTAATATGATTTTAATATGGGACATAAATACAGTGAAAGGGTTTGTTTTTTCTGACAGATGTGTGCAGATAAACTACTACAAACTGCAGTTTCTGAAATGGAAACAAAGACCTGTGTATTTTTTCTCTTTTGAATATGTATTATTGCTCATTAATTCAATTCAGTTTTAGTTATATTGCGCCAACTCACAACAAACAGTCGCCTCAAGGTGCTCTGTGCTGTAAGGTAAAGACCCTACAATAATACAGAGAAAACCCAACAATCAAAATGAGCCCCTGTGAGTAAGCATTTGGCAGCAGTGGGAAGGAAAAACTCCCTTTTAACAGGAAGAAACCTCCAGCAGAACCAGGCTCAGGGAGGGGCAGTCATCCGCTGGGGCTTGTTCGGGGTGGGAGCCAGAGATTAATAATACCTAATGACCCATTAATAAAATATTTCTTATCCAATTACTCGATTAATTGTTGGAATAATCGATGGCCTACTCAATTACTAATATGATGGAGAGCTGCAGCCACAGACCCATTTCAGAACACAATTATTATATTACTGGATTATATTCATTACAATGAACCGGAAGCTGATTTCAGCTGCATCCATGTCTTTAGAGCAGCTGTCAGCAGCTAGGTCCCATTATGGAGAATACAGAAAAGCTAAATATGGTTCAAACACTGGCTGGGGTAGAGCCATTAGAGACGGTCATTTAAGGACTTCGGGCTCAAACACTCAAGTGTCCACAAACCTCTGTCAAAGCTAACTTTAGCTACCGCCCTTCAGCTTCTAGCGGGACTAAAACGCTCCGAAGTGAATTATTTCCCACCGGAACCTTTACAGGTGCTAGTGAAGCCATTTCGATTCAAACTGAATGCAGAGGTTCGGTCAGAAACACAGCAGGAAAAAAATAGAAACCTACTGAAAGAGAGAAGACACTCGCCAACTTCCTCAGGTCATTTCAACCCGATTCTACTTCCGGTTCCACACTTCAAAATAAAACCCCGCAGGGGTCCGGACCAACAGCGACGGAAAAACTCACCAGCTTCAGCAAACCCACCCTCTCTTTATTATGATCGTCATCATGTCAGAAAGTAAACACAAAACTGATGACATCAGTGCAGGAAATAATAAGTAATACATTTTTCTGTGAAGGTCGTTTTTATCATTTAGGGAGTAATGTTAGAAGAATTATTTCCTCCATTATTATTTCATACGGAAAAGTAATCTTTTTTTTTTTTTGCCCTATAAGTAAAATGTTGTCAACCAGATCACTACACCTCACTCAAATGTTAATGCTTTGTGTTTATCTCTGTTTCATTCCTGTGCCTGAAGATTATAAAATAATGGCATACCTATAAAAATATGCTGATTTTCTAATACTGTCAGTAAAACCTTTGTTAAAAGATGGAAATACTATCTTGGGCAAGTTTTTATTAGAGCAGTATTTTTATTTCCTCATGCTTGGTATTTGGCCTCAACATCTCCATAGAGTGTATATCTATCACAGCTGAAGAAACCAGTGTTTTTACTGGCTTCCTGAAAGCTTTATTGACAGACAAAAAAACAACATTCAGTATAAATCATTTTGGACAGCTGTTGCAGCCGATAGATCTTTAATTCTTGGCAATCACAAAGAATCAGAGGACATGTTTATCCTCGTAATGAAGGAGGCTCGGCTGCCTCTCACACTCGTATTTAAGGCCAGACGGCACAGAAACATCACACTGACATGTAAACAGTTTCACTTTGGGCAACTTTCACCAACTCCCCAGACTCCCTTTAAAAACTATCATTTTAATCTTGCTTTGCTGAGAGAGAAACATTTTTAATATTTAATGCTGAATTCTGCATTACAGGAAAAAAGTGGGATTTAAAGTCAGTGTCAGTGATCACCTGATCAGTGCTGTTTGATTGCATTAACAGAGGTTATATCTGTTCTGATGTGCCTTTATCATCAAATCAATATGCAGGATAATAAGGGAGGAGAGGTGCCGATGACGCCTCAGTGAAAAGTGATTAAGAGCAGCAAAAGTAAGAAAAGAAATACAGAGTGGTCTTCAGTTTTACTGCAGTACTGCTGTAGTATCTGAAGGGGTCTTCAGAGGATTTCTCCCCCCCTCTCAGGACGACACATCCAACAGGGCGTCATCGCTGTTGTGCTCCAACGCTGAAGAGGTCAACAGACCTCTCCGATCATCATGGTCCACCTGCAGGTCAAAGGTCAAATCAGAATGTCATCAGTATCAACTGCTCTTCTGAAATGTTATGAGACTAAAGTTCCATATTTACAAGGGAAAAGAATGTTTTCTTTCCTAGTAAATGTTTGACTATAATCTGACATTTTCTGTTGTGTGCACGTTCTCTGGGGGCGTGAAAGTGCATGCAAGACTGGCCCGTGCTCCTCTGTGATCTCTGGGGATTTGATGAGTAAACTTGTGTTTTAGGCTTGAGTAAATTCAACCCCATTTTTTTCATTTTTGGTCACAGCGGCTTTATCCACAGTGGAGAGACAGGAAATGGGGGAAGACACGCAAGCAAACCGGCAACAAGCCGGGACTCGAACCTGCGCTCACATATTCACCGCCCGCACTGCACCGCGGCATGTGTATGTGGTCGCTGGCTTCACTACTAAGACACCCGGGTGGCCAATTCAACCGCATTCAAGTAAAAAAAAAATGTAAAAATTATTTTAAAGTCATGCTGATTGGTCAAACTTCTGTATGCAAGAAAACCCACAGAAAAAAAAGGTATTTTAGTGGGTGTTAAATTTCACTTCTCCCTGACAGTGGACTAATGTCTGTAACTTAAGACTGTTTGAATATGTGAGCTTGAATGTTAGACAAAGTAAAAAAGAGATTGGATACTTTTACTTACCATGACACACGGTTTGTGGAGTCTGATGGCTTTGGCAGAGAAAACACAGACAACAACGGTGACACTCGTCTGCAGCACAAGCAGAACCAGGAGGAGGCCGATAATCCCGTAAAGAACCACCTGAAACAGGAAACATGAGAAAGGAAATAAACAGAAAGAGCAACATGCTTGTCTTCAGTTAAGACCCCTGCACCAGATCTGAGTTGTACAGAGAGTCTGGTCTTGAGAGAGAAACTTACATCCAGCATCCATCAAGTTTTGGCTGCATCTGCTCCTCATGTGTTCAATATCCTTGAAATGGATGAAGCTCTGGGAGTCACAGAAGCGATAGGAGGGGGGGCATTCGGCAAGCAGCCAGCAGGTGTAGCTCACACCAGCCAGACCAATCAAGACGCTTACAATATTGGACACCAGAGACCCCCAAACCTGCACAAACAGCGAACACAGAGACTGATTTATTAGGTTCCCAATAAGTGAAGCTCTACTTGTCTGCTAAGCTAACTGGAGTCCCTGAAATGAACCATGTTTGTGCTGTTTGAGCCTTTTTAATGCAATTATCTGACAGGCAGAGTCCACACAGAAAGGCCAGATGGTGGATTTGAACCCAGGACCTTCTTGCTGTGAGGCAGCAGTGCTAAAGACAAGGCCACCAACAAATCATAAACAGTAAAAAATGTAAAAATTACAAATAATAAAGTATAATACAGTGTGTTTACCTAATTTATGAGCATTTGTTTGCATTGGTTTCATTTTGGTCCACTTCTTTCTCTGACTCAGACTTCAGCCTGTGGCATGGACTGTATAGAAAAGATGTGAGCAGCTGAAAACTGAAGGTAGTGCCTTAAACCTGCATTCTTTCTAACAGCCAGCAGGAGGCACTGCTGGCAAAAGACCTCTGGTTGTATAGAAGCCTCCCATGACTCCCATGCTCCGTGACCTCAGCCAACACTTTCATGACGACTTCATGGGCTCAGCCGCTAGTTTGAGGTCATACGGCACAGACTGTTGAGTCCTTTTTGGAAACGATGGTCTTTAACACAGCCAGAAAGATTATCCAGGATATGCTCATTGGCTAGCGACCTGCCAATCATTAGTTCTCTTTTTGATTTCTCAGAAACTCACCAGCGTGATGGAAGTCCGTCTCCCAGCCGCCAAAGATACAGAGCCAGAGACCACAAACTGCACGGCAGCAGAGACACAAGTTTATTTAACTCATAACATCTGGCAGTTTGAATTTACAGTACTGACAAAATGGGTTTGTGTGCACGTACAGCGACGCCTAGGGCGAATGGAGAGTAGGCGATCATGGCCCATGAGTAGGCGGCAATCAGACTGAACAGGATGCACAGCAGGCCAATTATGATCTGAACAACCTGAGAATGCAGAGAGACATTATGAGCAACAATTAAAAAATTATATTGATGTAAAAAGTTCTAGCAGCTCTTTGATGACTTTGATGGTGTCACGGGATCCTCCTGAGCCTCAGAGGTTTGAGTGAAC
This sequence comes from Pterophyllum scalare, assembly GCA_024447675.2. Classification (NCBI taxonomy): domain Eukaryota; kingdom Metazoa; phylum Chordata; class Actinopteri; order Cichliformes; family Cichlidae; genus Pterophyllum; species Pterophyllum scalare. The sequence continues at coordinate 8,530 of JAMQGT020000077.1, forward strand.
TTCTAATTCTCAGGAGAAAGTCTTGTTAAAGACGAGGCGTATTCTGGTTGGTCAGAAGTAATGACATCCTTGTGAAGTGTAAGTCACAGTGAACGTGAAAATATCTGTTTCTATTATTATCATATATTATTTATTGTTTACAACTCTAAGCATACAACAGATTTTAGTCTCTTTTTACAGAATCTGTTGTTAGAGTCAGAATCTCACCCCCAGAGCGTGCGGCTGTCCCCGCATGAAGGTGGTGGTCATGTCGTCCATTTTCACCGGGGAAGGCGGGGTCTTTGTGGGAGGGGATGATGTGGTGGTTCTGCCGGCGTTCTGGAGCGGGATGGAGGCCTCATCCTTGGGAATGACTTGAGTCACAACCACCACTCCACCAATGGTGGTGACAGATGTGGATGCCATAATAAAGGTCAGAGGTCACAGGAATTTAGAGGGAATTCTGGAAAACAAACAGTAGCAGAACTTTTAATATATGTAATAAAGAATTTCCCCTCTTTGGAGTAATGCTTTCAGTTTCCTAATGTTCCAGAATGAAGTTGTGGCCCAAAACATGAATGTGATGAAAGAAGAACCATTTAGTTTCTGTAAATTTTAGCAGTTTATGGAAGCGGAGGCTGTTCTCTCTCATTTTCCCAATATGAATTTTCAAAATAGCTACATTTATGTAGCTGCAAGATGTAAATAAAGTATGAGTCCCCTACCTGCAAACTGTGGTTTTTACGGGCTGCCAAATCTGCAGTCAGCGATCAGACACCCCAAAATTTTATGGATTTCAAGCATCCATCATGCTGTGTGAACTTGAAATAATGATGCAACAGTTTGAGAGGCCAAGTTTATGTAGTTTCCTAGATAATGGGATTTTAAAACGGTCCTTCAAAAAGAATTAAACAATAGAAAACAACTAAAACAACCCTACCCTCATCTCTCTAAACCTAACAACAGGCTCATTAAATTTAGCATAATTCCTATTAAGAAGTAGATCATTCCCTGGAACGATTTCAGGAAAATCTGGGATTTTTTTTTGTATTTAATTTTTTTTTAAAAATTGCGATTGAGCAACTCATTTATTTATTGTTTATTCAGTCAAATTACAGACAAAGTTAATTAAATGCACTTCCCTGAAAACAAGTTTATTCTTTTTTCAAATGTTCAACAAAAGCGTGTCTGAGAGTAATCACGTAAATATTCATGATCCCAGTATTTGCCAAACTAAACAAGTTAGGAAAATGGAAAAATGTCAGACAGTTCCGTAATCAAATTAACCTAGAATAAGAGTTTCGGGAATCCTGTGGGTCTGCCGCCGGTGTCTGCCACCCACCGTGTCCTCTGCACTTCTTTCTCTTTAAACCCTTTTTTGGGATTTTAGAATAATACATTGGTTGATTTTAGAGGATAATAGCGCCGAATTTATCAGTGAATGTTCCCGAGTTGTGCAAACCTGCAAACGTTGCTATAAAATCTTTGATAAGCAAATAAACCTTGAAAAGCCTGAATTTTACACGGACTTTGGTTTGGGATTTTCTACTGCGTGATGAGGAAGTGCGGCTTACCGGAAAACGCTGTTTGTTTTAGTTCGACGATAAAATGTTTTTGAAATCCCGCAGTGATCACTACAGAAAAGTTTTACATTCTTTTTATTCGTCTTCTTCTTCTTATGATTATTATTAGTAGTAGTAGTAATGAAGGTCACAAACAAATCGCTGCCAGGCAAACAAACAGGAAATATGTGTCTGCGCGTTGGATCGATTATATCGACTAATAATCCGTAATTTACAGGCTGAGCTGCACTTCTGAATATATTAAAATATGTTCTGAGACGTGCATGAATTATCTGACCTCGCTGGAGTCTCTCACCTGCAGGTAACTTGCTACTCTCACCCGGAGATCCGGAAGTTTCTTATCCAAATTTCAACTTCAGCTCAGGATCAAATGATGCCGCCTTCACAGTCCACTGTAAACTCGGAAATATGAATTATTTACTTTTGAGGAAGTCTTTGCTCTGACAAAGTTTCGGTCTAAATTTATTAAACAAGGAAATCTTCCATCAAATATAGAAAAAATGCAAAAATAGTTTAAGTTTAAAACGTGCATCACTGGATTTTTTTGTTTTAACTTAACAAAGAAAACAAATACTCAGTCTCTCGTCACTGCAAATATTAAATAACATTTTCCAACTATTTTATTTTTTGGTCTAATAATAAAACATAAAATTGAACACTTCTAAACAAACGTCTATTTATTTTTTTTGTTTGCATTCGTCGTTGCTTAGCCTGATGGCAGTTCTAAAGGCACAATTCCAACAACACCTGAAAGCAACACTAGGAAAGCGCACAGCGTTGTTTCCCAGAACCAGCGATGGAAAACAGTAACTCCCACCCTGCCTCCTTTAAAAGGGACCTGTCACCTTTTACCATATACACGCACCTGCCACGTTATTAGTTACACCCTGCTGCCTTCAAAGCTGCTTTAATTCTTCAGGCTCAGATTTAACGTGGTGCTGGAAACTCCTCAGAGATTTTGGTCCGTGTGGACATGACAGCATCACACAGCTGCTGTTCATCCATGACGGGAATCTCCCGTTTCGCCACATCCCAAAGGTGCTCCACTGATCTGACATCTGCTGACTGTGAAGGTCATTTGAATACAGACAGGTTCAAAACACCAGTTTGGGATACAGTGCAGTAAAAAAGTATTTGCCCCCTTCCCATTTTCTTAGTTTTTTCATATCTGTCACACTTACATGTTTCAGACAAAACAAAATATCCAGAAAAAATACAAAAATTTAGTTTTTAATCCATGATGTCATTTATTAAGGGAGAAAAGCTATCCAAATTTACCCGGCCCTATCAGAAAATTTCGTCATGAAATAACTGATTATCCACACCCAGACCTGATATATATATATATATATATATATATATATATATATATATATATATATATATATATATATATATATATATATATATATATATATATATATATATATATATATATATATAAATAAATAAAAGGCTGAACTGCTTTTTGAAGTGCGTTTGTGCGTGGACACAGTGTGTGGGGGAAAAAGTCTGCGTTTGCACGTGTTTAACACATTGTTATTACACTTATTTGACCAACAGTGTGGGAGCTCTCTCATGCACATTTTCTCCTTCAGGCGCTTCAGGTGTTTCGGGATCATTACCAGAAGATGCAAAGCAGCAGTTTATTTTTCATTGAGAAAGAAAATAGAGGGAACACTATGAGAGTCAAAAAGAGAACAGAGTAAGTTCAGGATTCATCACTGATGTGTTCGCATTTGGAATTGAGATCATCTTCATCATCACTTAAACTCATGAAGCACATTCAAAATTCCACTTTAGGCCGGAGCAACATCAAAGTATCAGGATGAAATCACCGAATCATTCAGTTTATGTTCGAGGTTGTAGTTCATTTACACCACAAGGGGGCGACAGGTCGCTATTAAACATGAAGGAATTCTCCAGACTTCCTTAAAAAACGAATTCATTCATATCTCTATTTATTAAGCATGAGTTTATTGACTGTTATTGATAAGAGTATAAATTTTAGCCCTCATTACATTCAAAGCAGGTTTCACATTTAACTGTTTACATACATTCATTCACATACAGTGATCGAAAACTCTGCATATTCGTTTCATACAAATATATTACTTACAGTAACCCCGATTTATAAAATGCATACAGATAATTTATCAAATGTATTCACACATAAAGACACCAGTCATTCAACGTGCATGTGAACATCACAGCATTTAAACGTTACATAAATCCACTAAAGTTTTACCTGAGAAACACACACGACGTCTGAGACAGTCTGTAATGAACGAGTCCGACTACAAAATCATAAAAATAAACACAAACGTGTATTTTACAAACTGCTGTCAGGAACTGACCAGTTAAACAGAACAATGCGAGCTTTTCTTGGCATGAGACACGATTCTGATAAAAAAAAAACTGAAAAGTGTCACAAAAAAAAAAAAACAACTGAATAATTTCTTTAAAAAAAGAAAGTTTGTCTTTTTTGGCATAGCTGAGCTGACCTGCCATGTTGTAAATAAGAAAGAGATACATAAAAAAAAATAAGTGCATGCACGCAGATGAAAACATCATCAGTATGTCTCATCATTGTTTTCAAATCCCTGAGTTTAAGCCAGACAGTGAACTGAAAGGACTCTGAAACTCGAGCATTAACAAAATGTTCCCACTGTTTCCAATAATCTCAGATCTGGGAGCAGATTCATGAGCAGTCCCTGTGGTTCTCCTCAAATCTGAGTGACAGCCTCCGAGGCTGAAAACAGCTGTAGGTGCTGTAACGGTTGTTTGAGTTGGTGCCATTCGGGTGACTGTGTTTAAATCAGCCCTGTGTTAAGGCCTAAAGCTTCACATGGCCACTTTAAGGACCAGTTTTTGGTTCAGCATGCAGCCAAAATTAACTAATTCAATTTCAAAGTAAATTAGAGATGCAGCTTTCAAACTGAGATAGCTTCACAGCACTAGCCTTGGGCTACAGGCCCTAAGATACCTGAGACTTAAGATATGCAGAGTTACAGTTATTACTATTATTATAGCAGAACATCAACTGTATATAAAAAACAGCTGTAGTTTATGAAGCTCATGCAGCAGTTCTTTCAATTGGCCAGCAACTCCTGAGTTGAGTTGTATAGAAGGCTGTGAGAAGATGATGCTGACCTCTGACCTCAGCGAACACATTCCTGATGAGCTGCCTCTTCAGTGTCCAGATGGGCGATGAAGCACGGTACACTTTAGCTCGGGCCTTTAGCTCAAATGTTGTGACTGACAAGGTGCTACCATACCACTGTGGGGGGTCCCCTGGTTCTGCCTCGTGAAATGTGGGTTTAGACAATGGTAAAAATGGGACTTTGCAAGCCAAACAATAAGGTAAACATTAAAAAGCTCAAACTGCTCTTAATCTGCAGTTTCCAGAGATTCTTTGAAGTTTCCTACTTTCACAATGTCTGTGGTGATAAGTGTTAACTGCTGGGCTAAACTAGCTGCAAAATCTAAGTTAAGGCATCTTCAGTTACTCCATGACCTTCACCTCAGGCCCTGGTTCCTCCGGGCTGCTCAGAGAGCAACTCTCCACAGCTTTGTTTGTGTTGCTGCCCTCGTCAGAAGTGACCAGTGGATCCTTCTTGAGGGTAACTTTCCTCTGTCGCCACATGTGGATTGATCCCAGAATCAGGATACAGATGCACAAGGCCAGAACAAGGGAAACAGCCACAAGCTCGCTGTAGTAACTCTTGTCTTTCAGAGGGATATCGCCGGGCTCTGGCGAGTGCTGGCGGCCCCTCATTGAGGTCAGGGTTTGGTTGACTTTTGTTTCAAGAATTTCTTCGTTGGGGATCATCTTGTCTTTAAAACTGGTTGTAAATCCATTGTTTCTATCTTTGGTGGTGTATGTGTTGGTGTGTACATGTTGCGTCAGAAACATCATTGGATCTTCGGTAGCGATGTCCTCGTCGGACTCCTCTGTGCTCACGGATTCATGGGTCCTTGGTGAGAAATTTCTGGGGCTTTTCAATTGGACATCATAACTTTTGACTTCTTCCTTGTACCCGCCTTCCTCTGCCTCACAGCGGTAGGTCCCGCGAGTGTCGTTGGTGACGAGGAAGCTGAGGCTGCCGTCAGCTGACTGAATGAAGCGATTCTCTGGCAGGCTTTTGAACTGAGTGGAAGTCCAGGTCAGAGTTGCCAGGTTGGAAGATTTCAGGCATGAAAGGGTCACCACTTCATTCAGATCAGCTCGGACCTCTGCAGGGAGAAATGTTACAGCATCAAGGTTAAACTCTGAACTTCTCTCATGTTTCCAGAGTATGTTGAAGATCATTTCTGAAGGTCTTCATATCTGCCAGTAGATGAATTATATTTAGTAAGGAAGATGTTACCTGCGCTCACTTCGGCCTCGGTTTGCCCCCGACATTTCTCTCCCACATTACCGTCTTCCAGGTTTTGAACCCTGAGAAGTAAAACAACAGCCTGTCAGTCGCACACAGGGCCGATTTATTTGTACCAACATTTTTAAAAATGTTGAAGTCCTGATTAATTATACACGGAGCCATGGTCATATTAATCCACTCATACCGTGCAGGGAAGAAGCCAAAGAAACAAGAGCTTAGTTTCTCACATAAAAACAAATTCAAACATTTTTTGATATCTGCTTTGTTTGCAGATTATCCTTCAGTTGCAGAGCAGTACATGCTTACATTCATTTGAGATCTACTAACTAAAAGCTCCATTTAACCCATTCATTGTCTTAATATTAATCCCCTCACATTAATTAGCTCTAAGCCCTGTTGTTTCTCAGCTGGGTGCAGCTTTTCTGAAATAAGAGAATGCATTGCTTAAAATAAAAATGTTAGAAAAACTGGGTGTAAATGTACACGGTGCAAGTCTCATAAACAGCAGAGAATATTTGCTGGATCTGAAATCACGGGAACGTGGTTAGTCAAAAATATGCACGTTTTACCAAGTGGTTGAAAGAGACGTATTACAATGACCCAAACAAAAGTCCTGAGGTCCAGACTGAAAGGTTACAAAAATCCTGCCGTCTGTGCTGAAGGAACACAAACTGTACTCTGGGTTTTTCTGGTGTCATAAATCCGGGATTTCCTTGAAATGTGTTTTGTTTGGAAAAACCCTGGATGATGTCATCTATACTATCCAATAAATTTCAGACATATCTCTTAAAAACTCACAATTATCAGAGCAATCAGCCACCTTAAATCAAAGCTGGTGGTTTAGGTTACAAATGCAGGTCACATCTGATATTCTGGACTCGTACGGAGTAACAGAGTTTTACTCACATGTCCTCATGACTGCCATCCAGACGGGTACAAGCCCTGCTGCTCCGGTCCCATCCACAGAGAGGATCTCTGGCCAGAAGACACTGACTGCAGGTTCTGTATGTGGAGCAGCGGGCCACAGGTACAGCAGTCACACCCTCAGATGTCCCCACATAAAGGACTCCCTGCAGGAGCAGGAAAAAACACAGTTAAGCACACTCATATACATCCAGCAGATCTGTCAGGATCTTAGGTTTCAGAGTAGGCGTGATGATGTTAAACATCTGTAAGAGGTGCAGTCCTCGTGCACCACTGCACCTGCACCGCATCCACTGTGAAGGCTTCTGTTTTCTAACAGTTTTTTATTTTAGATATTTTTTAATAGTGATTCAGACAAAAAAATAACAAAAAACATTTAAATGTGAACTGGATAATTTTTTTTTTTTTTTTTTGCATCAGTCAGTCACTGAATTGTGAGGCTTACCTTGGAGGAGGAGAGGACGATGCTTCTGACTGGCTGAGGCCGGGCGAAGACCTGAATCTCCTCAATGACCCGAGGATCCTGATCAAACAAAGCCACCTTGTGGAGGAATCCAGACTCTGGACAGCAGAGAGAAAGGATGAATCATTTTAATGCAAAATAAAGACTTCCAGGACAACTGGATACACAAACAAAGAACAAAAAAAAGAAACTAATATGAAAGCAAACAGTTTCATGTCTGTTCTGCACACATTAAAGAAAATCTTCAACACTCTGGGAAACATTCGGCCCTGATCAGCCCAAATCAGGGCTGCATGCACTCATGCACTTTGATCACATCCAGATTTTTCTCCATGCACTGACTGACTGCGCTGTTCTGTGTCTCACCTGTAATAAGGAACAGGATGGTATACTCTTTGCCATCGGCCGCCTGTGCTCTCATCACAGCCACACGACTGTACTGCTGCCCCGATGAAACAACAACCGGGCTGCCTCCGACGGGTGTCACAGGGTTCCTGGTCAGGAAACTCCTCTTCACCTCCCCCAACACAGCATCCGTGGAATTGTGTAGTCCGCACTGTCAGGAGAACATGAGGGAGGGTCATGCAGTAACTTCTAAAGACAGTGTTTGAAGCCATTTAGGTAAAGGAGGCTGAAAGTGGTGATCAGTGCGAATGAAACTGAGCCTCGACTCAAACCGAACGCACCGCATTTATGTTTGTTCTGATTGGGCAGTTTCATGAAGAACTGTTTTAGTGAAGTGCAGAAAAAAAATACTTTCAGTGGAAACGTCAAACCATCGGCTTTTTAAAAAGCACTAATGTCTGATATATTTGAGAAAGTCTCTTTGCAGTTATACTTTCAGCAGGTCCAACAATACTGGCCTCCCTACCTTTCCCAGGGAGGAGTATGATTCCTGAACCTGACTCCACTGGTGACTCTCCATGATGAAGGTCCTGTAGCTCCCCTTGAACACTTCTTTCATGTCCTGCAGCCTAAAAACACAGACTGCAGACTCTGGAACTCTGGACCTGAAAGACATCCGATTGTAACCTTGAAGCTCTTTCAAATTTCAGACGGTCTGACTGGAACAGGTTTCTTAGCAACAGAGTCAAAGTTTGAGCCAACACTGAAGCTGTGGTCGGACCCTCTGAGGTTTGCTGATGCTGTGGTCTCTCTTAAATGTCAGATAAAGGCATGTCTGTTCACTCACACCTTCCTGTGACATGGTTTGTGCAACAGTGTGGTCTTCAGTTCTACACAAAAATGAAAATGTGGATTTTGTCTACGGGAAATGGGGCGGTGGGGGACCCCGTGGCGCCCCCAACAAATTCCCCTGCACTACAGTCACTGGGCTGGTTTTACAATGCCAAACACCACTGGATGAGAGCATGAAAGGGATTAGGACCATTTCTGCTAATATTTTGGGTTTCTGATCCACCGTTTTCAGTTTTGGACTTTGATCTTGTAAGTCTTGGTCCTGTTCTCTGTGTTTGTCACTTCCTGCTTTATTCTGATGGCTTCGTGTCGCTCATGTCTTCTTTTTAGTTTAACTTTTCTTGTCTTGTCTTCAGTGACTGCTTTTAGCTGTGCTCCCTGGTGTTTGTCTCCCTGATCGCTTCATGTGTGTACTTATTGTCTGAGTCTTAAATCAGAGATTTCTGGCTCCAGTCTAGCTCAGTTAAAAGTAGTTTGTTTTCCCTGTGAATAAAGCTGAGTTTGCGTTTAGCCCCTGTCCCCCTCAGTGCTGCGTTTGGGTCCATCTTTGCTCTCCACACAGCAGGATGATGACAGAAGCCATGCCACCCTGGCTTGCACTGTACTTGAAGGAAATCATGACCTTCAGGAATCGTGATCAGTTTAAAGCTTCCTGTTTCTTCTTTTCGGGGTTGTCCTTTACTTTTCTCTCTAGCCTCCCAGTAGCATTTCCTGCTTCTCCTGTTGGGATTCTTGCACTGCCTCAGGACCACCTTGATTGTCCTGATTTCCAGCCTGACAAACATGATTGTTTTTTTATTGGATGTGATCTAGAATTGTGTAGTGTGTGCAATATTTCAAAATACACAAGTCGCGTCACAAAAGCACAGCTTTGTGATGGCGGTAAAACCTGATGAAATCACATCAAATTTCACTTCCGGTATCGTTTCCCCAAGAGGAACCGAAAACTCACAAAACCCTCACTAAACATTTAACCTGGCAGAACGTGCACGCTAAGCTTTTATGCACCTTACATTTATTCTCTTTAATTTTTGTGGTGTTCTTAACCCTGTTTTTAATTTTGGTGCATTGTTTTTCAATTTAAATTCAATTGTATGCTCTTATTCTTTTATGCCCTGCCTGTTCTTTTTGTCCAGTTTCAGACTGTTTTCTGTGAAGCACCCCGGGACTCCTGCCTACAAGTTTATGAGTGGGGAAAATCATATGAATGACTTCTGTGTGCGCACATCGTTTATGAGTACCTACTCTGAGCATTATCTGTTGTAATCTTGCATGTGGCTAAATCAGTGAGGGGCCAAACCATCCACAGCTCAGTGAAACCTCTCACCAAGTCACTCTTCTGAGGTTCCAAGCTGAGAAAGATTGTTGTGTATCTGCTACATTTAGCAACTGTCCCCACTTAACGTAACCTTTACATTTTGAACTGCGGGAGTAAGCCAGAGTACCTGGAGAAAAGCCACCTACACTCTCTATATAGGAAGGACACAGTGGTGGAGTCAAACCCAGGACCTTTCTGCCATGAGGCAACAGTGCTAACCGCTGCACCACCGTGCCATTTTAACTTTAATGTGTCATTAAAGGAGATGCGGGTTTGTCCTTATTAGTACAAATGGCTTTAATAAAAATCACATGCACAGACAGAAAAACTATTTTTAAAGGTCTTTGCTTCCTACCACTGAGCAGTGAAGACTCCGTAGAACAGAGTGTCAGTGGTGCTGCCCTCTGGTGGCTGTAGGGTGAACACATCCTGGAGAATATTGAAGGGAAGCTGTTTCTGAGACTGACAGAGCAGAGCAGCTTTGGCAAAGGATGTCCACTTCTTCTGCAGAGTCCTCTGTCCACCAACATCATCCTGCAAACACAGGCAGAGCAGCCTTTGATGTTACATTAATGTTAACATGAGCACATTCACATGATGCACTCTCTGCGTTTGCTGTCACCTTGCAGACTTGAGCCACCCGAGCAGTTTTCAGCTCATCTACATAACTGAACTCTTTCCCAACTTCACTAAAGAAGAAGTAGAGTTTCCCCTCTGCCGGGTCCAGGGATGAGCTTACAAATGTGGGCTCTGAAATACAGAAATACAGGAAGTGATTACGGAACAGGATGTTGTGCCATGTGGTCTGAATGTAGGGGAAAGGGATCTGAGAGTGTACAAAGTACTTAGATGAGAGATTCAGAAGATGATACTTTTGTTATTTAAAGGAATTTAAAGTGAAACTTCCACATTACGTTTTAACCCTTTACAGAGCAAGTGACTACTTCTGGTAATTTCCACACACTGTATATCTGACGGCCATCCTCTGCCTCAGCGACGATAAAGAAGCATGTGGTCATGAAGAAACGGCCCGCATAAGTCATAATGTGTGTGTTGCAATGACTGTTGTAATTTTTCTAAAATTCACCTTTCTTTCAACAAACATGTTTTTCTTGCAAGCTTGGATTTTTTAAATTATTATTATTTATTTAGCCACTTACAGACGAGGAACCTGACATGGTAACTTTGATTTTCTACATGAAAATAAAACATTTTGAAAAATGTCACAAAAGTGATTAAGTCTCATGTCCTCCAGTAACACTCTAAGGTTGAAACCTTGTATTTCAGTGAGCCTATAAAGGGTCAAAATGACTCTCATAACACAAAGAGGAAACAAACACAAACATTCGTGTGTTACGTGTTCATGATGTTTTAATGGCTTTTTGCTATCAGCACTTTTAAGAACAGTAGTTCTGCATGTTAATCATTTAATAGCACATATTAAACCAAATAAATATTTAAACCAAAACTAAATGTAAGGACTGAGTGTGGGTTAGGGAGGTGGAGGTGTTGCACCGCCCATGCTTATGTGACTATATTTATATATTTATAACTGTGAGACAGGTTTGAGTTATAAAGATGACTAACTGTGGTCAGCAGCCCACCTCTGATGATGCTGATGCACGCTTATGGACCAAAGTGGCACCATCTCACGCTTCACCACAGTGATCAAAGTGTCAAATGAGGAGACAGCTTTTGAAAGCTGCTCATCCTTCCAGTAAAGGTCACGAAACTCAGAGGAGTCATTAAATCTCCCTGCAAGTCTTCATGCAACAATTTGCAAAGACATCCATATGCCTTTAATGTACGATGCCATCTTATAGTCAGTCTTATATTCAGGTGTAAAGAAAAAAACCTGTTTTGAAGTTCAGTTTGTTTTTCCAGTTTCTGTCTCTCCTTCTGACACATTCATTTTTCCTTCCCTTTTTTCTCTGTCTCTAACTCACCGCAGCTCTTTGTTCTCTTTTTCTCTTCTGTTCATTTCTGCACATTCAGTCAAACCGTCCTCACGAAGCCACACTTCCTACAGTTATGACTTAAATGATGATTATGCGTTTGCTCACCCTCCAGTAAGCTGATGGACGTCTCCAGGTTGACGTCTGGGCCATCTTTGGTGAAGTATCGAGAGATCTGGGGTTTGAGTCCTCTGAAGTCGGTCGTGGTGGCTGTGAACAGCTCACTGTCTGCGCATGGATAAACACGAGAGCTCAGGGTGGTTGTGCTTTAAAGCGCACGTTAACACAAGAACATATGATGGAGCACAAACGTATTTCTGTGATCGCTGAGATCTGAGGAACCGGCCTCTGAGACAGAACTGAAAAAGCCTCAGTCATCAGAGCAGGCGTGCAGTTTTTTAACATGTACAGAAATCAATGGACTGTTCTCAAAAAGTTCAAAGACTGCAACTATAAAAATAAAAATAGCCGTCAAAATTATTTTTGACAAGAGAAAGCAGGAAAAGGAGGTCAGAGGCAGTGAAAGGTGTAGAGCAGGTGTGTGTGTGTGTGTGTGTGTGTGTGTGTGTGTGTGTGGCACTGGGATGTTGCACTGAATCTCAAATTCACTATAAATGGCCCGTAAACGTGAACATGGAGACAAACAGCGGCTCCTGGTTACTCTCCGACCTGATGGGCCTTTTCCAGTCACTGCAGATGCTGCTGTTTGGTTTCTGGGTCATGGCCACACACGCCTTGCCACCCCCAGCTGCGATGCTTCACAGCGAAATTGCAAATCAGCACAAACTCTCGTTCAACTGCTGTTTGTGCAAACGAGAAAATAAATGATGGAAGTTGTTGATTGCACCTCAAGTCCCACTTGGATCAGACACAGAATTGCTGGAAAATGTAGTTTTCCGTGATAAACGGCACCAAGTCAGTTAAAATATTCCTCCCACAGGTCTGTCCAAAACCAGCTCACTTCACACCAAAGCTAAACTGTCCACTACAGCTGAAAACAACAAACTAAAACTAGATGTGAAACCTTTTATTTAAATGAAGTAAAAAATGGAATATTTCAGAGACAAATATCAGTTTTTATTAACTGAAGTGAAACTTTATAAGAGCTGAACATTATCTCCCAGTTTAGTTTAAAACTAAAGTGAAATGAACAGACACTCTGGAAATGAACTGAAACGAAACCTTTAGAAAAAAAATAGAAATGAATGAAAAAAAATTATAATACTGATTAAGATTTTAAAACGATCATCCCCAGAATATCAACTCTGCAGAAATTCATACCAAGTTACGTGTGCAGAGCTCGAGGTTTATAACCGCGTGCGGCTGAAAGCTGAAACTCAGCATACTGACCTATGATGACGGCAGCGCTCCTCTCGAAGGGGCTGAACGGACATCGACCTTTGGCACCGTTTTGTTGGACGATGGAGAAACTTTCGGTGTCCTGTGAAGACGACAAAAAGCTCAGCCGACTGCGTCTGAACCGTCACATCATCAGCATCATGATCACAGTCCTTACAGGACAGCCGGTCTTAAATGTTTTGGATTGATTAGACTCGAGCGTTAAATCGTTCATATCAGAAGTAACGTTTCTCTCATCTTGTCAATAGCCTGACTTTAAAAAAAAGCAGATCTCGGGTCAGCGTGCACGTGAACTTACGATGTAGGCTTCTTGGGGGCTGTAGGCGTAGCTGCCACAGGTGTACAGATGGGTGGAGTTCAGAGGTTGCAACACATGGATAAAGTTTGGACAGTCAACCTGCAGACCAACAGAAAGGTGCCCCAAGAAACGTAGAGACAGAAATGTGTGAGGATGACTGGACCACGATGAAGATTTGACAACATCTCACAGTATTCGTCAGTAGAGTTTTAATGTGAAAGGAGCATTTTTGGGTGATGATGCCCTGCTCTTCTTCCTCTACCATAAATATTCATTCATTCATGGTTTTTTTCATTCAGACTTCCTGGGAAAATCACTAATATTCCCACTGTGTTCAGTTTAAAACTGGTTGATTAGCGTTCAGACTGGTTTATATTTGGTATATATATTTTGATCAAGCTTATAGTTAGGGCTGGATCAGACAACCCTGAACCACCCCTTAGTTATGCTGCTATAGGCCTAGGCTGCTGAGGGGGGTCCCATAATGCACTGTTTCTTCTCATTCACCTTATTTACTTGTTTATACTTCACTCTGTATTTAATCATTATTATTAATCTCTGCCTCTCTTCCACAGCATGTCTTTTGTCCTGTCTCTCTCCACTCAGCCCCAACCGATCGCAGCAGATGACTGCCCCTCCCTGAACCTGGTTCTGCTGGAGGTTTCTTCCTGTTAAAAGGGAGTTTTTCCTTCCCACCATCACCAAGTGCTTGCTCATAGGGGCTCTGTATTGTATTTGTATTGTAGGGTCTTTACCCACAATACAAAGCGCCTTGAGGCAACTGTTCGTTGTGATTTGGCGCTATATAAATAAAATTGAATTGAATTGAATTGAATTGAATTACCACTGAATCTTTCCCTTTAGAGCTGCAGTCCTTAATGTCCTTGTCAGAGGGATGCCACTGCACCTGAATAAAACACAGACAACTCTTCAGCACAACAGCATCAGATGGCCTTGTGGGTAATAATAAGTAAAATTCAGTAAAATTAAAATTGGACTCTCTGGGCCACCTTCTTCTTCAGGCTGATGGCATCACTCTGATTGACATTCAGTGACAGGATGGTGTTTTGTGCCCCGACGAAAAGGGTGGAGCCGTCGTTGCTTAGCAGCAGTGTGGTGGTGTTGTGGAGGTCCGGGAGGCTGAAGTGGGCCAGAGGTCTGTCTCCAGAGTCTGTACACAAACACACAAACATGCGGTGTCACAACACTGGGATGGATGATGGATGGATGGATGGATGGATGGATGGATGGATGGATAGATGGATGGATGGATGGATAGATGGATGGATGGATGGATGGATGGATGGATGGATGGATAGATGGATGGATGGATGGATGGATGATGGATGGATGGATGGATGGAAAGAGAAATTTAAATACAGTATGATAGAAAACACTTGAAGACAGGTGGAGAAAAAGACAAGCAAAGGAAACATTAAGTAAACATAAAGACTTTACTATAAATGAACATTTGAAGCAGGTCAGTGTGGTGCCATCAAAGAGCTTTACTGCCATTTAAAAAGATGAGGGTAACTAAGTGTTAAATTCCTTTGAGCCAAAATTACTTCTGATGGTTTATCTTGCAGATTTTCTCAGCTCTCTTCTGTGTGTGTTCTGTCACATGTGACCCTTCAGACAGGCCAATCAGGCCCTTGCCCTGCTTACTTTTAGAGCTGCAAAACCAGACAGAGACTAAAAGAAGAGGTGAGACGATACAGATCAGTAAATAACAGCACCAGCAGCGTGCTGTGTGCTTCACTCGTCAGCTGACCGGCACAGAGATAGGGCTGCTTCCTGTTTCTGAGGCTGAGGCCCTGCTGTGTGGCTACGGGCTTGGAGAGGATGTGGTTCAGAGCTGCAGAGAAACTCTCCATATATGAACGTCTGAGAAGAGCTAAAAATAAGAACTAAACACAGAAACATCTCAGCTGCAGATTTCTCAGTTTTGTCTGCAAGATGATTGTGTAATGATATGTCTGAGAGGCTCAACATACTTATTTATTTATACTGTTATTATTTACACAATATTCTATTATTTGCAAAAACTTGACACATATTTTATTCATTCTGACTAAACTGTGGGTAGGGGCTAACCTTGAGTAAAAATAACCTTTGTTACTGATTGTGAGTTTGTGGAGGTCTGGATATCTGGGTCAGTTCTTCTATTCTGTGCATGGGTCAGCTCTTATTAATTTAAATATATTTTTCAAGAAGATAATAAAAAGTTATTGTCAGATGATGGTTCGGGTGATGCGATCCCACACAGACTGTTTGCCTGTGTGCAGCCAAAGCCTGCAGCAGCAGAAACAAGTACCAGAAATCTGACCCGCAGGTTTTACATGTTTACATCTGTTTACCAGAGATTAGCCTGAGACCAGCAACTCCAAAAATAGCTGAACAGCAACCTGTAGGGAACATCATTAAAACTGATAAAACCCAAAAAGTTATCAGAAAGTTTGAGGATTAGAGAACAAAGAGTGCCTGACAGATGAAATAAGGAAGAAATATTTCAGCCTGCAGTCAAACTGAAGCAGCGACCACGGTAACAAAGAGATGCGTCCTTCCACTGGAACGACCTTCAGGCGGATTTTGATCGACCCAGCAGAGGCGAGGGCAGCAGCCACCGTTCACCTTACATATGGCTGATATGCTATGATATCAACCTTACCTGCAACACCAGCACACGCTGGACTCCCAGATCACATTCATCAAAAACAGAAAAATTAAAAACTTTTTTTGTTCCTTCCACAAACACAACATCCTTACTCTGCACTCAGGAATGACCAACACGGATTCATCTCTTGAGTTAGGCGCCTGGTCAGAGTGAAATGGTTTAATGAACACAACAAAAATTTCCCCTGAAAGTGGTCAGGTACAAAGGCGGCGCTGAACATGAGTGAAAAAGCAGCCAATGTCCAAACACCTTTGAGAGCTCTTCAGGAAGCTGGAGAGCAACAAGTCTGGCTGCTTGGAAGCAAAATATAAAGAAATGAGGGGTGGCACAAAGACTTTTGCACAGTACTGATGATCTCAGAAGATGAGCAGCATCTCTGTTCAGCAGAAATAAGGCGCAGCACTCCGGGTGGGTCAGACCACCACATTTCACAGTGAGTGATGGAGAAAAGTCACATTTACTGTTGACAGAGATTCGTGACAACAGGGACAATATAAGGAGAAAATACTTTTGTACGGCTTCAGTTTATCTGCTTTTGGAATTTTATTCTCGGCTCTCTTTAGACTTTCTTTACATATTGATTATGATTTCTGCGATGCCCCATTTTTTATTTATTCTTTACATTTTCCCTCACCTTCTTTCTTCTTTATCGCCTTCAATCATGGAATGATTTGGTGGAAAAAATGTAATTTTGTGCCTACGTGACCTTTTTAGGTAGGAGATTATGAACATTACAGTATGTAACTACAGAAAGTGACGCACACAGTTGTGTACATAGTGACAGAAGGGGTTAAGCTGCTTTAGTAAACTAGCTTTTTGTGTGTAAAGTGACTCGTACCTCTCTGCGTGCTGCCACTCATCGTTCCTCAGCTAACAGAGTCGCTGATAACGGTTTCTAATTTCGATATGCTTCCCTAAGTCTGTGACCACAAGAACATGCAATCATCTCAGGCTCAATCTGACTCGGCTAATCTAATTTTCTCAGGTTACCAAGGTCAGCTGACCTCTGATCTTTGAGGCCTGGCAGGAAAATGGGTCCAAATACACCTCAAAGGAGTGCTGACTGTAATGAACTCTCCTCCACAGTCGCACAACCTTTCTTAACGCTGATGGAAAAATACTGTAAATAAATGAATTTGGACCCATGCCTGTGTACTCTGAGGGTTTGTAACTTGGATAATATCAACAGTGTGAAGCCATGATAGCACGGCATGATACAATGTCACAGTTTTAAACAATAATGCTTTGCAGTGAAATCTTCTGTAAATCTTGTTAAATCAAGTATATGTAGTTCTGGTTTCATCACACTTAACTTCTGCTTTCCAATCTCACCAGAGGCATGAATGAACGTCTGTTACCATGGTTACGCTGACTCAGACGTTCTGGTTTTTATGTCATTGAGTGGCTGCAGAGCACAGTCCACCAGCCACAGAGGTCCCAAAACACTAACATAAACAGTCGTTGGGGAGCTAAGTTTACATCACCACATGTCAACAGAAATTTTGCACCTTGTGGCCAAAACTGACAAAGGAGGGATTTAGGATTTACCAGTTCAGCACAACTTTAGTGCACTCAGCAGCCAGCACGTTCTGATAGAGCTCTCATGTTCCTTAACAGCTACGTCACCTTAGTAAAACAGTGATGCTCAGCACTGAGCTTCCAGCAAACACCGTCTGAAAATGTGGGGCTGGACTTCCTCATTCAGAACAGACTGATTAACAGCACCTAATTTAATCAGAGACATCACAAGAAAGAGACACTCAAAGAGTCCTGGGTAGAAAATTGGAGAAGAAGGACATCCCCAAAAGAGCCAATCAGTAGCCCCCACTGAAAACTTAGGAGCCAATGGCGTTGCTGCGTTGCTGCACATGCACACAGGATCAGCCATGCATTGGCAGTTCCGTCCATCTATATTCTATCTGCATCAGTGTGCCAGCACATCTCCCATCCAGTTATTGTTTTCCTGTCATCCTTATTAACCCGCTCTCTTCTGATTCTTCCCTAGCGCTGATTGGCTGCAGAGGCTCACCTGCACACATATAAAGCCAGTGAAGAAGGAGCGTGTGAGGTTCACGCACTCCACTCTGCCTCCATCAGCCAGGATTAGTTCTTAGTTGGTTCCTGCAACGCTTGCTTCTAGATCAGCGTTTACCAAATCAAGAGTGCTGCAGCCCCCTTAAAAACCAGAAAACCTCACAGGGCTCCCCTCCCCCCAGTCATCCAATAGCACCGGCCTGTGAGAAAGTGTATTTCCTTGAAAATTTGATACAAACACAGGCTGTTTATAGCTGTTGGCTATAATTTGTTAATACTACCTATTCATATGAAAAGTGCCAACATGTAACCCAGTCGCCACTCGAACACAAACTTCAATACAAGAGCAGTAAATTTAGTAGCATCACGAACTAACCACCTCCTTTTACCAGTTTCAATTCACTTTTTATATAAATTAATGCATTTATATAAATATGTAGCTATGCATACTTGTGAGTAATTTCAAGCCAAATTTCTGTTATTGCTGCAGCACCCCCCCCCCACCCGCAGTACCTTCGCGACCCACCAGAGGGCGGTGGCCCACACTTTGGGAACCACTGTTCTAGAGGAACTTTGATATGATTTTAATTAACCAATAAACTAATTAAACAAACCCAGTGGTTTGTTGAGGCTGAAGCGTTGCTAAACAGTGGCAATGTGTGACCAACTAACCACAATTCAATAAAGGGTCAGCTTCTCCTTTGAAGTGCAAAAATAATTGTTGCACCAAGCTTTGAATTCAGTCCTTCTCCCGAGTGTGTTGGTGGTCATTTCATATATATATAATGATTGCTCTGTTAAGAAGATGCTGTCATGTGTTTTCTAGCCTGATGCTTTCTCTGGTATCCAAACTGCCCCTGTCTCCAGTTCTGGAGATCCTGTTTCCAAATGGAAACTGTCAGGAGGAGTTGCACAAATAAGACCCTGACAGGATGCTGTCACTCCATAGTTTGATCAGTTGCAGCTATCTGTTCTGTTAGCGCAGTGTGGCTATAGTAGAGTTGACCTTCATGTGACCCTCCAGTGAGCTACAGTTGCTAAAGGTGAGGGCTTTAATGTGCAGTTATGCATCATTTATGTATGACTCAGAAGCAGAGAATGGAAAATGATGAAGCTAGCTCAGATGACAGTTTTGGGTGGGAGAAACGAGAACTGCAGCCACGAGAGTCAGAACTGATGATTAATCTCAGCTGCTTTGAACTCACTGCTATAAACACACGATCAGTTTAAAAGGACACATTTCCGGCATATGAAGCCAAAGATTGCACAAAATTTCTCTGGAAAACTTGTGTCGACAGCTGCAGGAAGGCAAGGAGGAGCTGCGACTTCCAGAAAGTGATGAAGGCTCTGAAAGTCTTTCGATTGTCCAGAATCAAAAACCGCTCCAGCTGAAAAAACTCCCAGAAAATCATTTGGGATTACTCCACTGTGCACCCACGCCTAAACACACAACAGCGGACTTTTGTGCATTAAGCATGCTGCACCATGTGACTGATTCGGGTTCAGATGGCGTCAGTTACAGAAACAGCAGTGAAACTATTTGTTAGCTTGTTTCAGGCAGGATGAGCTGAACTACGACAAAGGAGGATTGTTTTGAAGTGTTGCTGGCGCCGGCCGCACACATTCAGACTAATGTCACACTTTAATGTTTGCAACATTCAGATGTGTGTGAGAACAGCTCAACGTAATCTTTCTTGTTACATCATTTTCCTGTTTTCAGACTAACTTGTCAAATTCAATCTCAATCTGAACATGTGACTGAGCTCAGGATGAGGACACTACCCGAGGGAAATGAACATTAGTTATAAAACAGAGCAGGTTTTAGAATATGGCGCTCAAAAAGAGAGCACATTTTTACAGAAGTGCGTTATACATGCAGTAAAGATGAGTCGTTTAAAGCACCATCAGATGACAGAGATTGATGTTTCTTTTCTTCTGTGATAGAAAACTTCAGCTCTTGTTTATTTTAGACAACTTTTTCAACGAGACAAACAGATGTGGAAACATCACCTCTGAGGTTTCTCAGGTCAGCATGGTCGTTATCAACCTTGTATTGAGGAACGATCTGTCTCACCTTATACTCCGTTTATCTTTGATTACAGTCAATAACAACATGAGGATGGTTTTTCTTGAAGTACAAAAAAATCACACCCAAAAATTTATTTTAAAAAGGGGCATTTAAATATAAAATAGACACGTTCTCCTTAGCTAACATTACATTTTGATTTGTGTTCTCTTCTCGCAGTCCTCCGCAGACTCACACACACGCACATGCATCCAGTCAGAAAAACATCCCATATTGATTATTAAACCAAAACTTTGGACTTGCCGAGGAGGAAGGAGATCCGTGGAGGAGACAGGGAGCAGCTGGAGCTCAGGAGGAGGCTGAGGAGGACGAGGACGGCTGACCGAGCCATGTTGGAGGAGCCGATGAAGGAAGGATGACTTGAACCTGCAGCTCAGCGTATGCCTCTGCAGCGTACTGAGACCGTGTGGCTCTGAAGTCTCAACACTGAGCAACGATTAACCACAGCTTCTTCCTCAAAGCGGTTCGAGGTGGGAGGGAGGAGGGATCTGGTGAGGAAGGAGGGTGATAGCTTCTTTACACAGGCTTAGGCCTCAGGCTGCAGCTGACTCATGTGATGTTCAGATAACAGTTTGATTCCAAGTTCACTAAACACACTAAAATGTGCAGATGATCTTCTGCTATCAGAGCAGCCTGTAAGAGCCTGTTTGCTTCTCCAAAAGACGATCAGAGAAAGGAGCCTTCCTTTTTTCTCTGTTTTTTCGGTTACCCATGCTCCTCTGAGGCCTCTTGTTTCGCATCCTCCCTCACCAACCCACTGGTTTCACATTTCACAACAACGGGCACAAGCTGTGTGGAGCAAAAGCCTCTGACCTAAAAACTGCTCATTCAGTGTGCTGACGACAAAAACTCAAGATGACTTTAACTTGTTTCTGATTTAATGTAAAGAAGCCACGAGCACCAGTCGTGGTTCAGTCATGACTTTTAGAAAGATGGCTCTTTCAGGGTCTCCTCCGGGGGTGGGGGGAGCGTGAGATGCCCTTGTGATTTATAACTGGACCCCTGTTCTGCCCCTGGACTGGATGGGAGCATGGTGGAATGTAAATTGCTGCATTTACTCAATACTTTACAGAAGAATGTTTTTTTCTACTTCTACTCTATTATATTTTGAATGCAAATCTTGTTTTTTCATGTCTTTTATTTTGTAGATTCAAAATATACTAACAAATAATGTGGTACTATATTCAATAAAGCTGCCCAGGTAACCAGCGGACTGATTGTTGGAGTCCTGCAGGAAGCAGCCATCAAAGTGACGGGTGCAGTGTGGTCCTCTGCTGCTGTAGCCCATCTGCTTTGATGTGTTGTGCATTCAGAGGCTCTTCTGCACACCTTGGCTGTCATTTGAGTTACTGCTGCCTGCCTATCAGCTTGAAGGAGTCTGGCCTTTCTCCTCTGACCTCTGACATCCACTAGGTATTTTCCCCAGAGAGCTGCTGGATATTTTCTCTATTTTTTGGACCTCTCATTAAACTGTAGAGATAGCCACGTGGGAGACTTCTCAGATCAGCCCATCTGCCACCACCATCCATGTCACATCATCTTTCTTCTCCATCCTGAGATATTTTCTTCAGTAGCAGTCACACAGGTGTACCGAACAAGGTGGCTGGTGAGTGTGGTCGTCTGCATGAAGCCTCGCGTTCACCATCTGATAAAATTGACATTCAGACCTTCCACACACTGAAACTTCACCATCCACGCTAACGTTGGCCTCACTGATGTCAGCGGCGGAGGATGCTGCTCGGCTTTGTGGTCTGTTTTCTCTCATTTAGTGGGCTAGCCAGTGAGAAGCAACATGTGTATAAACCCTGTCATACTGAAGAGGCGGTGCACACAGTGGCTCAGCTGGATGTTCTAGCTTCACCATAAATACTTTTCTACAGTTTGTCGGGTCTGGACGCAGCACAGCTGAGCTGACGGGACCTGCGAGCAGCTGAAGGTCTGTAGGAGCTGAAGGTGTGACATGTCAGTGACAAACACAGCTCAGAGCTGCACTGAGACACAAACCCACTGAGGAGGTCTGCAACACAGGAAGGAAATGCCTGTTTCTGAGGTGGTTGGTGTTGGATGGCAGTGATGCGTAGCCGCTCAGGGACAGAAGTCTCTGGGGGGATCTGAGATGACTTTAAGTGCTGCTTGTTTGGCTTTCCTACAGCCTGAGGAGATAGTAACTTCAACAGTCTGCTGGGGTCTTTAATGGATTTGAAAAATGGGTCGATGCATCACGTGGTGACAGATTTTCCCATTAATCGCTTCACACTAACAGAATCACAGCAGCTCACAGCATCTTGGAAAGACATCTACCACAAATGCTCTCAGTCAGTGAGGATTGAGTCTGCAGACAAACATCTAATCTAACATCTGCAGGAAGTCTGCTAATGTCTGAGCATCAGAGTTGTTTTTATTGTTTTGATAGAAGAGAGTGAATCTTATTTTTTTTTCATTCCCTTCATCCTGTTTCACATCCTCCATCAGACTGTTTGTCTACAGCTCAAGTTCATAATTCGTCTGCAGGCGGTAAGACAAGAGAACTTTTGTTCCCCACATTATTCAGATTCACTTCTACAATGCAGCCAGACGGACAGCAGCCCTCTGGAGTCAAAATGTGAGAAACTCACAGGAAAAAGTACAGAAGAAGAAGAAGCATAACAGGCCAATTCTTCAGCATGTGACCCAGAAACTGAGAAAGGAGAAGCTTGTCATGGTTTGTGGCTGAACTTCACTTTTTCTGTTTTTGGATGTGTGGTAGTTTTTCTGTATTTGCAGTATTTCTTAAGATGTTTTACTTTCCTCCCACATTTTTAAACAAAGTGATCTAAAAGGCCTCCTCCTCTGCACCTCTTCTCAAAGTTTCATGAAATTTGGCTCTACTTTATAAACAATAACCAGGATTTCATGATGCATGGCCTTTTAGCTTTATGCTACAAGCTGCAGTTCCTCTAATGTCCACCTGAGGCCAGCTCCAAAAGTGAGTCAGTCCCCAGAGACTCCCATGTAAAAGTGTTTTCAGCCTGATATAGTAGCTAATTTCCTTCCATCCATCCATTTTGTGGCAGTGGCAGTGGCACAGTGGGTAGGTGCTCACCTCACAACCGGAGGGCCGCGGGTTCGAGTCACCGTCTGAGTGTGTGCTGTCGTCCCTGGGCAAGCCACTTAACCCACATTGCCTAAGTGGTCGTGTTGTGTGGTCAGAGGGGCTGTAGGTGCGAATTGGCAGCCATACTTCGGTCAGACTGCCCCAGGGCAGCTGTGGCTACATTAGTAGCTTACCACCACCAAGCATGATTGAGGTGTGAATGAATGGTGCACAGAATTGTAAAGCGCTTTGAGTACCGTGAAAGGCGCTATATAAGACTAAGGCATTATTATTATTTTCTTCTTGGAGGCAGCAGCCTGAGCAGAGGAACCCAGACCTCCCTCTCCCCAGCCACCTCCAACAGCTGATGAGTTCATGGTCTCAGGCGCTGGTTTCAGGGCAAACTGAATAAAGCATGAAGGTCATTCTGTAAATTATGCTCATTCTAGTCAGAAAGGAGGATTATCCAGGGAATTTTAAAATATTTTTTAAAATTATTTTTAGTATTTCTCAAAAGATTAATGTAACTGAAGGTCTATATACAAAACTAATATTCTCAGATATTTCCATCAAATTAAAGAGTTCCCATCCATGCAAACATTAACATCACTGCACGGTTTCATCTAATGCTCAGACAAAGGCAGAGGAATCAAACCCGCAATCCGGTTTGTCCATATTTATTTAAATTCACAGAACGAGCTCTTAAAACATTTCAAGCAGCTGCGAGTGAGAAGGCAAAGAAAGGGTTTGTGAGGCTGAGCTCAACATCACAGCTGCTCAGACACAAATCAGCTTTCAAATTCACATCATTTTATTCTTCCAGCTTTTCTTTGGCGTCATGTTACAAACTCCCAGCGTACATTCCCGGCTGACTGACAGGAATCTCAAGGCAGGTTCAGAAAACCAAAACACTGATCCAGCAAATTTAAAACAGTCACTGGATCAGATCCAGTTCCACCAGAAAGGCTGTTAGTCCAACTAAACCGCAGCATCTGAAGGTCAGGGTACCAGCAGGTGTGCGTAGGTGAAGGCGAAATTTGGTGAACATTTAAAAAAAAAAAAAAGTCCAGGCGCAGGAAACACATTAAAAATGTCAGATTTTCACAATAAAGTCAAAGTACGCACATAAAATAAAACCTGTGAGAAAATATTTGGAGACAAAAGCTGTAACGAGTCAGGAGCTGGAAAACTGACATGTTCAGAGTGTCTACAGCAGTGAAAGTAGTATGATTTTTTTTTGGGGGGGGGTGGACAGTGTGATGATGAAGTTGTGATAATTTATTGTGTTATTCTGAAAATAAAAGCTGAAGCATCTGAGAATTCAGGACAACTAAAAACCTGCTGTTACATTTTCCTGGGGGAAAAAGTGTCTTTAAAAGTCACAAACTTGGAATGATTAAAGTCACATTTAGAAAATTATTTCATGGTTTTCATTGATATTTTCAGTATTTTCAGAATAAAGTCAAAACATGTGAAGAAGGATGACCACAGTGTTTCCTGCAGAGTGATGCAGTGAGGCGGCACGCCTGGATGCCGTAAAGATAATGTCCACTTTGTGTCCGACTGTAATGACACAGCGATCAGCTGCCGCTCCGCTAAGTTTCTCATCCTGCGAATGGACTCCATCTCCACTGCCCTGGACCTCACTTCCTGTTGTGGTGAGCTACTGAGTCGTGGCATCAGCTTCTCATTAGTCGTTCGTCCAGAGCACGAGGAGGACTGCCATCTCCACCTGCAGTCCAAAGTTGAGTTGCAGCCCAACTGACCTCCAGATGAGATCCAGCTGAATGATGTCGAGCTGACCTGATGGACGTGCCTGTAGGGAAGCGCTAGCTGCTTAGCAGCAGCTTAACTTTCAAAATAAGTTCTGTGTGTGAAACACTGGAGAATATCAGATTTTATTTTGTTGCTGAAAATATTTCAACCAAATTGTAGATCTAGTTTTTTTTCCATAACACAAAATTTAAAAAACATTATAACTCTGATTCATCTCCCAATGTCCACTCAAACCTTCATCCAGTCTCTTTACTGAGAAGATCCAGGAGCCGTCCATGAAGTCACCTGATAACAGTCTGAGCTGATGATGATTCAGTCCTGATAAACGTTTAGATTCTCCTCGTGATGATTTTAATCCCACTGAACGTGTTTTGTTATTTCTGACGTTTGGAGATGGGCCTCGAACCACAGTTTGGAAACCACTGCTCTTTAATCACAGTTGGTCCAAGAGTCTTTAAGCAAGGCACTGAGCCCCCCGCCTCCCACCTACCTCAGGGGGCACACCAAGACGCTTTAATGTGACCCAAATGTCCACATTAACCACTGCCGAGGTGCTGCTGAGCAAGGCACTGAACTCCGGAGACACATCGATGCTTATTTACACTTATGAGGATGAAATCCAATAACGAGTCACCATCATCTTCATCGTCTCCACCTTCAGCTGCTCTCTGAGGGGGTTTCCAAAGGTTTCTCTGAAGGTCAAAGCGGAGGAGAGGACTCGACCTTTGGAGGGACGCCGGGTCGCACCGGAGGAAGAGGAGGCCGTCTGCACAGAGGAGAGAGACCGTTACTCCTCATGGTTCACACTCAAACACTTAGAAATTTTTTTGAAAATTTACTGACATTAAAAACGGCCTTCAGACGAACAAAGAATTATGATCAGAGTTCCTGCACACGTGTCAAAAGCCCAATCAGGAGAAATGAATGTGTGGACTCAAACTGAAGGCATATACACAGGTTCAAAAATCAAAAATAAAAGGCACTCCTTTAAATAACATTTAAAGGAGTGCCTTTATTCTCGTGGTTATATTTAATACTAAAAACCTTCAAAGCATTTCAATATATGAACTTACGCATGCTAAACAGATTTCATGGAAATGTTTCTACTGATCTTCCTCCAACACGAACCTTCCAACTTGTTTTTTTCCTACAAAATACTCTGCTTAAAAAAATAAAGTGAACACTTAAACAACACAATATAACTCCAAGTAAATCAAACTTCTGTGAAATCAAACTGTCCACTTAGGAAGCAACACTGATTGACAATCAGTTTCACATGCTGTTGTGCAAATGGAATAGACAACAGGTGGAAATTATTGGCAATTAGCAAGCACACTCAATAAAGGAGTGGTTCTGCAGGTGGGGACCACAGACCACTTCTCAGTACCTATGCTTTCTGGATGATGTTTTGGTCACTTTTGAATGTTGGTGGTGCTTTCACACTCGTGGTAGCATGAGACGGACTCTACAACCCACACAAGTGGCTCAGGTAGTGCAGCTCATCCAGGATGGCACATCAATGCGAGCTGTGGCAAGAAGGTTTGCTGTGTCTGTCAGCGTAGTGTCCAGAGGCTGGAGGTGCTACCAGGAGACAGGCCAGTACACCAGGAGACGTGGAGGAGGCCGTAGGAGGGCAACAACCCAGCAGCAGGACCGCTACCTCTGCCTTTGTGCAAGGAGGAACAGGAGGAGCACTGCCAGAGCCCTGCAAAATGACCTCCAGCAGGCCACAAATGTGCATGTGTCTGCACAAACGGTTAGAAACCGACTCCATGAGGATGGTATGAAGACCCGACGTCCACAGATGGGGGTTGTGCTCACAGCACAACACCGTGCAGGATGTTTGGCATTTGCCAGAGAACACCAGGATTGGCAAATTCACCACTGGCGCCCTGTGCTCTTCACAGATGAAAGCAGGTTCACACTGAGCACATGTGACAGACGTGACAGAGTCTGGAGACGCCGTGGAGAGCGATCTGCTGCCTGCAACATCCTTCTGCATGGCTGGTTTGGCAGTGGGTCAGTAACGGTGTGGGGTGGCATTTCTTTGGAGGGCCGCACAGCCCTCCATGTGCTCGCCAGAGGTAGCATGACTGCCATTAGGTACCGAGATGAGATCCTCAGACCCCTTGTGAGACCACATGCTGGTGTGGTTGGCCCTGGGTTCCTCCTAATGCAGGACAATGCTAGACCTCATGTGGCTGGAGTGTGTCAGCAGTTCCTGCAAGATGAAGGCATTGAAGCTATGGACTGGCCCGCCCGTTCCCCAGACCTGAATCCGATTGAGCACATCTGGGACATCATGTCTCGCTCCATCCACCAACGTCACGTTGCACCACAGACTGTCCAGGAGTTGGCGGATGCTTTAGTCCAGGTCTGGGAGGAGATCCCTCAGGAGACCATCCTCCACCTCATCAGGAGCATGCCCAGGTGTTGTAGGGAGGTCATACAGGCACGTGGAGGCCACACACAATACTGAGCCTCATTTTGACTTGTTTTAAGGACATTACATCAAAGTTGGATCAGCCTGTAGTGTGTTTTTAACCTTTAATTTTGTGTGTGACTCCAAATCCAGGCCTCCATTGGTTAATAAATTTGATTTCCATTGATGATTTTTGTGTGATTTTGTTGTCAGCACATTCAACTTTGTACAGAACAAAGTATTCAATGAGAATATTTCATTCATTCAGATCTAGGATGTGTTATTTGAGTGTTCTGTCGGGTCGTGGCTTGACCTCTTACCAGGTGGAGGTGAGACCAGTGGAAACAAGTGCACTTCGATAGTAACTTCACACTTTACAAAAACTCACTGGAGATGAGCAGGTTTCATTGCCAGGATTTATTGAAGCACAGTTAAACAAAGTACAAGAAAGCGAAAAGCCCTCCTGGGAGTGAGTTCCTTGGAGCCGCTGCAAAGGAGCTAGAGGAAGAGCAAGAAGAGCGCTCCCTCCCAACTTTACCACTGCCTGTTATCCCCCAAACTCACACCTCCCCCTGCTGTTATCAGGGCCAGTGGACATAGAGTGGTGCTTCCAATCCACTATGAACCATACTAGTTCCATCCTTTTGCAGAGGATTTATGACACAGTTCTCTGGGGCTGTCAAAACAAACAATTTTCCCATGTGAAAATACCTCCCACAGAAGCACTCCCCCACCCAGCTGTCCATAATTTCTCACTACTAGAAACACTTTTTGTCATGGTCCTGGGCCGGTGGCCCAGTGTTTTGTGTTCTCTTTTGTATTCCTGTTTATTTCTAGATCCTTGTGTTTCCTAGTGTCAAGACTGTGTCTTGGTTCCCCCTTCTGTCTTCCTGTTTTATTTTGATAGTCGTCTGGTCTCTGTTGTGTTCGGTTTTGCTTCCCCTAGTCTCGTCAGTGTTATTAGCGTCACCTGTGTTCCCACCTGTTTCCACCTACCTCATTAGCCCTCCTGTGTATTTAAGTCCTGTGATTTTTCTGCCTGTTGTTGCCTTTGTCTCCCATGCTGTGTGCCCCTCTCCAGTTTTCCTTGGTTTCTGGAGTGTTTTTGGTTTTGAATTTTTTGTTACTCTGATCCTGTCCAGCCCTGTCTTGTGCTTGCTGTCAGGCAATAGAACTGTTTAAGATTTTTACCTCTGTCTGGCGTATCCTGCGTTGGGGTCCTCCTTCCTGCCTGCCACACAGCCGTTACATGACACTTTTAGGGCGCTCTTATCTTTTACTCGCTTACATTATTAAAGTAGCTCAGCTGGGACTTCAACCCCCACTTCAGGACACACAGCTCCCAGCAACTTGACATTTCGTATTGGCACTACAGTGTCAAAAGTGCACAGTGTACAAAGATGAGATTCTAGCTGTGAATGAGTGTGTTTTTTTCTAAGGGAAAAAATGAGGCCTTGAGTCAAGCAGGCCTGTCCTTTCCTCTCACCTAAAGCATGCAGTCTTCCAGTGTGTTAGTGACAATATAGGTGACAAACAATATGAAATGTGACTATTAATCTAGTGTGTGTCATTAATATAGGTACTAATAAATGATATAGAATAATGACAGTAAAATACCAATATCAAAGTGATCCAGTAGTTCCCTTTATTTTTTTGAGCAGTGTATAATTTACATTTCAATGAGCAACGTGCAGCATCACCAATCACAAATTATTTGAATGCATCTTAAAGGACAAACAAGGAGTCACGTCTTAACCCCAGATAATTTTGGCCTGTAATTCATAAACCCCAGAGCTTCCCTTTGGTTAAGACTCCTCTCTGTGTCACCTTTTCATATGGAAAGTGTTCAATGCCAAACGGTGACTATTTTGGAGGTACAGATGGTATCTGTGGTTACTGCCTGTGACCTGCTAATCTGTCCTACAAGCATATTTTTGGGGCAAAAAAAAAAAAGGTTTCACAGCATGATAACACCAACTGTCTGTATAACAACCACACCTCTTTACACTGATGAATGTGTGGATGCCCCTTGACCTGCAGGAACAGTTCTGACTTATCTTGTGCAGGACCCACAGCACCTTTGTCCTCACTGTGGCAGTCTGAAATATCTAAAAGTAACGCAGGGTCATCAGGTCATGAAGGAGATGATGACAGATGAAAGAGTCCACCAGCACCATGATTTTAGAGCAGGTACACTGGTCAGCAGCAGCACTGCTACAAAAACAAACCCTGCTAAAGCATTCCCTTTTTGGGGCTGCCTTGTAGCCTCTGCAGTGCAGCTGTTGCCCCTCTGAGTTGCACCAAAGCAGCTGAAATGGTTTCTGATACCCCTGAAGTTTCACTGGCGTTGTGTTGCACTGTGATGATCGAGTGTTGCCTTTAGTTTTTTAACCTGGTTGACTTATTTTAATGTCTGTATTCTGTGACTCTGGTTTCTACTGGTTAGATTCTTCATGCTTGACTCTTTTTTAGTTTCATTTGTTTTGTGAGTGTTTGAAGAAAAACTTTGGCTATCACAGTGAAGTCCCAAGAGGTT
Source organism: Pterophyllum scalare (assembly GCA_024447675.2). Lineage (NCBI taxonomy): Eukaryota > Metazoa > Chordata > Actinopteri > Cichliformes > Cichlidae > Pterophyllum > Pterophyllum scalare. The sequence continues at coordinate 38,589 of JAMQGT020000077.1, forward strand.
TGAATAAAAATATGATTTTGCACAGATTCCTCCGGGTCGAGGCGTGCTGCGCACCAGCGGCAGGAAACCGCCGCTCACACCCTGACTGGTTTCCACGCCCTGGCATTTGTGCAACGCTTTACAAAACAGCAACTTCCTGTTAAATGGTCACCGCTGTGCATCAAAGAAGTTACACTGGCGGACGGTCTGCTGCGCTCACCGTAGACTTGATGGCTCAGCTGTTGTGGGTCAGAGAAAGCGTGCTGGATGATCACCTGGCCAACTGCTGTGAAGGTGTTTTCAAATAAGTGCACATGCTCACAAACAGACTGAAGCAGCTTCGCTAATGATGTGTGTCTCTTCCTGTCATTTTCACATTACAGCAAACCTTTGACCTCTGTGGAAGTGAGGACGCTCACTTATGCCATCAGCTTACATCAGAAAGCTTTAAGAGACGACACGCCTTCACTTTGTAATCTCCCACCTCAGGGTGTCAAGCTGTACCTGTTGGGTCCGGCAGCAGCAGGTGCGACTGTTCCGTGTGGGGGGTGGTTTGCTGCTGGAGGTGTAGCCGAGGTGTGGTGGGAGGTAGGGGTTGGACGGCAGGGCCGGAGGGCGGGGCTTTTTGGGGACTACAGGTTTGAGTGGAACAGAAACCTGAAGGAAAAAAGAAAAGTTAAAGGTTAAAGGTTGCTGTGTCCAATTTACTGATATAGAAGAGAAAATCTGACATCTCTGAGGAACTGTTACTAACACATAATTGGGTCTGTAGCACAAAAAGAATTAAAATTGATTTTGTTTATCAAAAAAGTTGATTAGTTTCTTCTTAATGAATCAATCAACTAATTATTGCAGTTCTGAAACTTACCAGGTCAGAAATGATAGAACAGCTGATTCTGTTAACTGTTAATATCAAGCCAGGAGCCTGCACGCCCGATGCCCATTTGTGTTCCTGAACGCCTCGTGATTGTCTGATTCCAACCAATCACCTCCACCACTATGATCTCATCAAACCAAGTCCGCACACAACCGGTTTGACCATCAGAAATCACAGTGATCGATCCAGCCAATCACCACTTCTGTTCTCAGCACTACTAAATGCTTCTAGGTGCTAACAGCTAGCAGCATGCAGGTAGGGCATACCTGTCCAGGTGAGACGGGGTCAGGGGGCAGAGGCTTGTTGGGCGGAGCTGGTCGACTCACCAGCTGCTGTAAGGTTAGTGAGGAAGAAGAGTGAAGCTTCAGCGACAAAGATGAGGAGGAAACAGAGGACAGCAGGTGGGGAGGACCCGAGTTCTTTTTTTAGCTTTACTTTGAAATTCTCTGCTGTCTGATGTGAAACCAAGCGGTCTGACACATTTAAAAGATTTTATGTAACAACATATTAATAATGCAGCATGCAGACAGAAAGAGAATTAATAACAAAGAAACAGAAACCATAAAAACAGAATCATGCGTTCAGACAAACTGAGCTGTCAGCCCTGAAGTCGGTGTCACAAACACCCAAAGCTCACTGACCGTCTGACCGCAGGCAGATCTCTGACCTGCTGCACAGTCTCAGTCGCTTCCTATCATTTCTGGTTAAATTTAAGAGCGGTTGTGTTGAGAAACAGTTTAGAAAGATAGAAATAGAATAATAGAAAGTCATAAAAAGTCCTGTTTGCACTTTGCTAGAAGCCATGTTGGGGCACAGCAAACATGTGGAACAAGGTGCTTTGGTCAGATGAACTTTTTGGCCAAAATGCAAAATACTATGTGTGGTGGAGAATTAACACTGCACATCACCCTGAACACACCATCCCCACTGTCAAATATGGTGGAAGAAAACCTGTTGGATTATTTTAAATATCTACAGGTGAGAAACTTTACCAGATCATCTCAAAATCAGTGTGTGTCAATTCCCCCGCTGTCTACTTTGGAAATGGAAGATTGCTTTGGGAAAAATAATTATTTCCAGATTATATAACATGTTAGCAGAGGGATCCTCTGAGTGTTCTTCATGGAAACTTAAGGCCTGGAGGGAAGATTTACAGGAGAATTTATTCTCCAAAGACTGGGAAGAGGCGTGTGCTGTAGCACAAACACAAACTACCAATTCACGCCTCAAAGTACTGCAATATAACTGGCTAATGAGGACATATGTGACACCAGAAAAGCTTAATAAGTATAATGGTGCCATCCCAGACTGGTGTAACAGATGTGGAGAGGAGAAGGGGACGTTCTTCCACTGTGTCTGGAAATGCAATAAAATTCAACAATTCTAGAGAGAGATTAAACAAGCTTTAGAGAATATACTAGGTATAAAATTAGCTGTTGACCCTAAACTGTTCATTCTAGGTCTATATCCTGATGGACATAATTACTGCCATGGATTTGTGTTTACCACTTGCAAAAAGAGTCATAGCACTTCA